>MCJB01049717.1:20258-58907 GCA_002018475.1 Nicotiana obtusifolia
ATATATATACTGTAGTAATAAATATATTCATATATATATATATATATATATATATACTATAGTATTTTATATACATATACACGTATTATATAGAACAGAGTAGGTTTGGAGCGACCAAATTGCGACCAACGTTGGTCGCAAATTTCAGTTTTAAAATTTTCAGATAAGCGACCAACGTTGGTCGCAAATGTTGGTCGCTTTTTCTAATTACAGAAACAAAAGCGGGCTTTCTCCTTATTTCACCCAAATTTCCCAAATTTTATATTTTCCAAACCCTAGTCGCACTCCCCCACCCCGCGACACCACGCCCCGCCGCTGCTCGTCGCCGTCGTCGTCGCCGCTGCCGCTGCTGCTCCTCGCTGCCACTTCTCAGGCGCCTATCTCTCTCCTTATCCACATACAGAAAATCAAGGTTAGAGAGTTGTCTTGAAATTTTATCTTTTACTACTTTTTACTTTGCTTGTCAGAGCCTTTCTTCCCCATTTTTTTATGAACTCAAATGAGTAAATTAGCTTTTCCGATTAGCATTTGACTTATCTTTTCAGATACTGTTATTTTTCCGGATTAGCATTTCTCGATTAGCATTTCCCGATTAGCATTTCCTCATCTTTTTATACTGTTAGTTTAGTTTAATTGTAACGAATTCTACCTAAACAAATTAAACTAATTGGGAAGCATGTTCAAATTTTATAACGATAATGTAAAATGAAGTAATTTATGAAGAACACAAGTAGCATTATCTTGAATAAAACATGTACACATACTGAACTTTTAGTTTATGAATTGAACTTTTAAGATATGAATTAACTTTTAGTTTGAAACTGAAATTTTAGGATATGAAATTAATTAACTAGAAAAATATTGGAATATGAATTAACTAAATTAATTTCCTCTTGTTTTATTTGTATAGATGGAACATCGTACTTGGATGTACAATAGGAATTATCCTAATCGACGGGGACTGAGGGAGGATTTTGTAGAAGGGGTGGATGACTTTATTAGACATGCAATGTCACTTCCACCATACCTAATTGAAGGAGTAATTAGGTGCCCTTGTGTTAAGTGCGACTGTATAAAGTTTGAAAACCGGATGAAGTTAAGGTTCATCTTTATAGAAAGGGGTTTATAGAAAATTACTTTGTGTGGACTAATCATGGAGAGATCGATGGTAGCCATGGGATATTTCATAATCTAGTTGTGGATGAAAGTAGTAGGTAGGTGGAGAATACAAATAGTGATTCCGGAATTCATCATATGGTTTCGGATACTTTTGGGATGCACTTTGGAGGTGATTCCAATGAAAATATTGAACAAACTCCTAATGATGAGGCAAAACGTTTTTTTGAACAATTAGAGAAAGCTAGTCGTCCACTACGCAACGGAAGTCCGCACTCTAAGTTGTCTGTTGCAGTTAGATTACTAAGTATGAAATCTGACTAGAATATTTCTCAAGGAGCCATGGACTCTTTCATTGACCTTATGCGTGAACTAGTTGACCGTGATGTCGACTTACCTGTTGATTTCTATAAGGCAAAGAGATTGGTTTCTAAGTTAGGACTTTCGTCAATGAGAATTGATTGTTGTGAAGATGGTTGTATGTTATACTATAAAGATGATGCAGGTCTGGACAGTTGTAAATTCTGCAGAAAGCCTCATTTCAAGAGGCTTTCCAGCGGGAAGATGGTCGCTATCAAGTCGATGCATTATTTACCTCTTATACCTAGGTTAAAGAGGTTATATGCGTCGACGAGCTCTGCTCCTCATATGAGATGGCACTTTGAAAATAGAAGACCACCCGGTGTTATGTGTCATCCTTCTGATGGAGAAGCTTGGAAGCACTTTGATAGGACGTATCCGGATTATACTAGTGAACCGAGGAATGTTCGGTTGGCTTTGTGTACTGATGGCTTCACCCCATTTTCTGTTTCTGCAACACCTTATTCATATTGGCCTGTCTTTCTTACACCATATAATCTACCACCAGATTTGTGCATGACTAGTCCATATATATTCTTGAACTGTATTATCCCTGGTCCACGTAATCCAAAAAGCTTAATTGATGTATATTTGCAACCACTGATTGATGAGCTAAAATAATTGTGGTACGATGGTGTTGAAACATATGACATATCAACCAAACAGAATTTCAATTTGCGTGCCAATTTAATGTGGACAATTAATGATTTTCCTGCATATGGAATGTTGTCTGGGTGGATGACTGCTGGGAAGCTAGCTTGTCCTTACTGCATGGAAAATAGTAAAGCGTTCACTTTGAAATATGGCCGAAAGCAATCATGGTTTGATTGTCATCGTCAGTTCTTGCCTCCTGATCATGAGTTTAGAAGGATGAAAAATGCATTCAGAAAGAATAAAATTGAATGTGATTTTCCACCTCCGATACTTTCAGGAGAGGAAATTTGGGAAAGGGTCCAGAGCTTCAGTAAAGTTACCGAAGCTCTACCTTATAGATTCCCAGGATACGGTGTTACTCACAATTGGGTGAAAAGGAGTATATTTTGGAATTTGCCTTATTGGAAGGATAATCTTCTACGTCACAACCTTGATGTCATGCACATTGAGAAGAACTATTTTGATAATTTGTTCAACACAGTGATGGATGTTAAAGGTAAGACCAAGGATAACGTAAAGGCTAGAATGGACTTACAAGAATATTGCAGGCGGCCTGAACTACACTTGCAGACAGCCCACAATGGTAAGGTGTTCAAACCCAAAGCAAGTTACACATTCACTTTGGAGGAACAACGGCAAATTTGTGATTGGGTAACGAAACTGAAGATGCCTGAGGGTTATGCGTCGAATTTCGGGCGAAAAATTGATATGGAGGCGGGCAAGTTGAGCCATTTGAAAAGTCATGACTGTCATGTCTTCATGGAGACCTTACTGCCTATTGCATTTAGTGGTTTGCCTGAAAGAATCTGGAAACCCATCACAGAAATCAGTTTGTTCTTCAAAGACATGTGTTCTTCCACGTTAAGGGAAGAAAACCTACTGCAGATGGACAAGAACATTCGTGTCACCTCTTCTAAGCTGGAAAGGATATTTCCATGTAAGTTTTTTGATGTGATGGAACACCTTCCAATCCACCTTGTACACGAGGCACGACTTGGAGGGCCCGTTCAATGCAGATTGATGTATCCCTTTGAGAGGTAATATTATATGTTTGATGTAATTTTCTGTTTTATTTTAATGTTCTTGGCTAACCTGAAATTATGATAGGACAATCGGCAAATGCAAAAAATTTGTTAGACAGAGGAATAGGGTTGAAGGATCTATATGCGAAGCATATCTTGTAAAGGAGACTGCTCATTTTTGCTCTTATTATTTTGAGAGTAATGTGGCATGTGCTAGGAATAGGCCCAACAGGCACACAGTCGACCTTATGAATGATCCGTCATATCCTCCTATGTCTATATTCAATCAACCAGGCCGGTGTTCTAAAATGTTAGAAAGAGGAGTTTGAGCGATGTGGAGTTCAAGTCAGCTACACTTCACGTGTTGCTAAATTGTCCCGAAGTCGTACCATTTCTCAAGTAAGTATTGATTTAGTAGTTATCAAAATATAACAATTACTGTGATTACATCTCAATGCAAGTACTAAAAATATTTGATGTGTCACAGTCACTTTGTGGGTCAATTTGGCCATGATGCTGTATATACGAGATTTGATACGTGGTTCAAACAATTTGTAAGTTTCTCCTTAAAATATTCTAACACTACGTAGGTAAACAATGTTTGGAAGTTATGCTAACATATGAATTTTTTTTAATAATATGTAGGTAAATGATCCAAATAATGGTGTAAACCAATTTTTGAAAGATCTATCTTGGGGACCTGGGGTTGAGGTCAGAACAATGTCTAAGTACGTTGTGAATGGATATAAGTTCCATACCGAGTAATGCTCAAAAAATAAAAATAGCAATAATAGTGGGGTGTGGGTTCAAGGTGGTGATGGCAATCAAGATGGAGATATTGATTATTATGGTGTGATCAAAGAAATAATCGAACTAGAATATACAGGTTGGCCATACAAGAAACTGATACTCTTTAGATGCAAGTGGTTTGACCCACACCCAACAAGAGGTACTAGAGTCCACAGTCAGTACAACATAATTGAGGTTAATCATAAGAGGGAGTATGATCGCTATGATCCTTTCATAATTTCACATAATGTTAGGCAAGTGGATTATGCTCCTTATCCATTGCGGCGGAATAAGTCTGATTGGTGGGTTTGTAATAAAAACCAAGCCTGTGGGTAGGGTGGAAGTTGAGAATATGTTAGATGTTGCATATCAAAACGATATCTCCACTGTTGACCAAATAGTGGAAGAAGTTTTAGAAAATGATTTGGAACATCCTGAACACATACTAGAAGAAGTTGATATTTCTGAAGTAAGAATTACAGAAAACGAGGAAGAAGTATCAACTGATGAAGCTCAAACTACCGAGGAAGAAGAATTCTCTAACGAGGAACTATACGATGATGAACTTTAAACAGTTGGTTTCTTTAACAACTCTCGTTTATAGCTATTTTCTTTATATCTTTCAATCTAAATATGTATTATATTATGCAGATGATAGGCAAGGGTCGAGGTAACAATGATTCTAGTGGTTCTCGGGGTTGAGAAAAGGCTAGAAAACCAAAGAGGAGGGTAGAAGATTATACTCCAACTTGTCCTGCCGTTTCAGAATTGCCTATGCCTACGTCTTTTCCTCCACCCCAGGGCTATTCTGAGCTGCCACAGCATCACCAGCCCTACACCTTCGTGCAGACACTAGGTCTTTCATCACAGGGCCATAGGATTGTATGTCCGACATACAGTCCAGCTGCCGCACATCCACGTGGATCTCAGCCATCTGCGTCGCATGGATCGCATCGATCCATGTCACAGCCACTGGGGTTACTGCCACTGGGGTCACAGCCACTCGGGTCGCAACAATCAGTGACACGTCCCCCTGCGGCCCATACAGCTATGTCGCAGTCACAGGGCTCGCGGCGATCTTCATCTGGGACTCCATCTATTACAGGCCTTCGCCTGCGAGATACTAGCTCTGACCCCCCTACACCTTCCACACATGCCTCTGATGTACATGGTTCGGATGGTGATGGTGATGATGACGAGGAGGTGCATCGTGATCAATATGGCAGGATCATCATAGTCCCTGTGTGTGATGGGTAAGAGTTATTTGTTATTTTTTACGTTTATTGTTTTGTACGGTTTTACTAAGATATTAATCTGTCTTTTTTTTATTACATTAAAGGTTCATCCCTAGTAATGTTACTACAAGGATAATCACCCAAGCCACCAGAAAGCTATATGATGGCCCTTATGCTACTTGGAGTGATTTTCCATTCTCGCTTAAGGAGCAAATTTTTAATGAATTTAAGGTATAAATGTTCTTTTAAGCAGTACAATTATTTATATTTATGATATTTCCATCTAAATACTTAATTTTTGAAATACAGAGCAAGTGTGTATAGGAACACCGCTACAGTACAGATGTAGCTGCTAATTTCCATCTCAAGGCTCGCAAGCAGTCGAACCAGAAGCCCTCTTGGTTGCTTGATCATCTATGGGATGATCTGCAAAGGCAATGGCTAACCGCAGATTTCTTAAAGAAGAGCGAGCAAGGAAAGAAATCTCGTGCTTCTGAGAAGGGAGGCTCCCTGCACACTGGAGGTGCGATCAGCCTCGGTACAATAAAAAGGAAAATGATACGTAATTGCTTAATTTAATTTTAATTTTCAACGTCTACTCTGTTTATTAACTAAAATTTATGAGTTTTCAGGAGAAGAAGTTGGGCCGTCCGATGAGGCAATATGATTTATTCAAGGAGACTCATATTGTCAAGAAGAAGAAAGATTCGGACGAAGAAAGGTGGGTCGAGGGCCGAGCCTCGACTGTACATGTAAGTTTTCAATTTTCATTAAGTACTTTGATTTACTTTTATATAACTTTTGAAATACTAATTCAATGTAATTTTTCTTATAGAATCGCTTCACAGCTGAGGTTGAAGAATTCATACGCAGCTAGCCATCATCTTCATCGGGCAACCCAATCCAACCGTCGGACGAGGATGCTGAAAGACTATGAATGCAGGCTGCTGGCGGTCCAAAATGGGGAAAGGTATGCGGGCTTCCCACTAAGAAATTCTACCGCTATAGGTGTGGAATGCAAGGAATAGGCACTTCCGCGCAAGCGGTGCAACTTGATGGGGAGAGCCTCTCCTCTATGCGAGAGAATGTGGCAAAGCTCACAGCCGAGCTAGAAGCCTCCAAGGAAAGAGAGAAGGTTAGAGATGCTCAGTATATTGCCATACAAGAGCAGCTCAAATCTCTCTTGGCTTCTGGCGCTTTTCCGATTCCCCGGTCTCATGAGTCATCGCTAGAGGCTCGCCCTCCCGGTGCTACTTCCTCCCGTCCTCCCCGTTATCATCTCTCCGGTCCTACACAACTACACCCTTATCCATATCGTCTTGGTGATGACACTTCATCGGACGATGACACTAATGATGTAGGCATTAATAATCCTTGAATTGTAATAACATTTAACTTATTTTGGTTAGTTTATGTATAAGTTCTATTGAACTTCATACTTTATTACTTTTAATGTTGTTGTTGTTGTTGTTGTTGTTTAATGCTGATGTTGTTGTCGTTGTCGTTGTTGTTGTTGTTGTTGTTGTTTATGGCATTTGAATTTGGTTTGTTGTTGTTGTCGTTGTTGTTGTTGTATATTATGGCATAAAATGCCTGTTTAGGATTTTTGGTAAGCTGGCAGGTGGTGTAGCTGCCAAAACAGGCAATTTCTGGAAAAAAATAAACCAAGAAAAGCGACCAACGTTGGTCTCAAGCTGGTCGCTTTTCACTGAAAAAAAAAATCTGGAAATTAGCGACCAACGTTGGTCGCTAAACAACCCAGATTTTAACACTGTTCAAGAATAGCGACCAACGTTGGTCGCTAACCATCAAAAAAAAATCTTCAGATTAGCGACCAAGGTTGGTCGCTATATTACCCAGATTTTTAAAATCTGGGTTGTTTAGCTACCAAGGTTGGTCGCAAACTGTAAATTTAATTTTTATGTTCTTCAGTTTGGCGACCAACGTTGGTCGCTTATTAAAAATTAAAAAAAAAATAATTATATGGCGACCAACGTTGGTCGCAATTTCCCAAATTATATTAATTAAGAAATAGCTTTAGAGACCAACGTTGGTCGCTAATTTGCGACCAACGTTGGTCTCTATATGTTTTTCCGGAATGTTTGGTCCTTTTGTTGTAGAGACCAAAGTTGGTCGCAAATTGGCGACCAGCTTTGGTCGTAAAGGTAAAGTGACCACCTGAATTGTGACCAGGCCTATTCGATCGCTTTTTGGTTCGCTTTTGGATAAAAAGAGACCAACGTTGGTCGTTTATTTTGATCGCTTTTTAACTGATTTCTAATAGTGCTAGTCGTAGAAATCGGTAATAACTAGATAGTTTCTCCAGGAGCAGGAAACTAACTGAGTAACTTAATCTAAAGAAAAAGAAGATAATAACACTATTTCCAACTACACATTAGATCCCACTATTTAAGTTTATAAATAACTAAGAATTGCACGATTAAACATGGAGCACTATAATATTCTTTTGGGCTATAGCAGGAAAAGTTAACACAATCCATAGCAATATTAAGCAAAAGCTAGACAATCGAAGAATTAGCCAACAAATAGTTTGGATTACCTAGCAACAGTAAAGGTCCATGGGGAGATAGGATAATCTTCAGTATCTCTATCTTCTAAAACATAACCTCAACACCTCCAACACCACATTTATCCTTCTTGTCAAGAACAAAATTACCAATTTGATATATGCTTTCAATCAGTTCCTCCTCTTTCCGCCAATACAAGTACCCCCAATGCCTTTCTCTACTAACAAAACAAAATGCAACATCAAAACAACAATAACCCACAAATAAAAAACAAATAAATACCCGAAAACTATGAAAGTTCGTGTTTCTGCTACCAAGAAAAGAACAACCCAACTTTTATAATTCACACAAAATTACTACTCGATTTTGCTAGAGAAAGAGATAGCGGGAGACTAGATGTTGTCAAGACCGCGAATCAAAAAATAGTTTACTACTCAATTTTTTCGTAGGCCGAGAGAAGTTCAGCGTCGGACTGAAAACCCCGAACACCCGCTGACTCCTCACCACAGACTATTACTATATGAATTTCATTCGTTCCTATAGATTTTGGTCTTATAGCAGGAAAGAAAATTTCAGTGTTTAAATGAACGTATTAGGAGCGACTTTTGGAAACTCGCCACTAAAAGTTTATCTTCTGTAGCAATAATTATAGTCGTCACAAAAAGTCTAGCTTTGTTGCAATAAATCAAGTTGCCACTAAATATTGCCACAATAAGTTTGATTCTTGTAGTGATATATATGGCTACGAATTTACCTTATATGCGTATACTTACACATAATGTATAAGAGGTACGTGTTACTTTCTACCACTAATAGGTACCAGGTAACTTTATTCACCAAAAGAGAAATGGAAAAAAATTATCTAGTGTGTATTGTCTACGCTGAAATTTGAACCTGAAACTTTATGGTTTTCAACCCTTTTTATTGACCACTAAATTATACCTTTTGTAAATTACTAATTTCATCTATTTATGAATGTTACACAAAATGATTTTTTAGGTAACCGAAAAAGGTGATATGATAATTTTTTTAATTATATATATTATCAGAGTATAAAGGTAAATATTATGGCTAGGTTCATGCAATACTACAGGCAAGTAGGAATCTTGGAATAACTAATAGCAGAATCAATTACCAAGAAAGGAATATGTGAAGAGGGAATATCCAGGTATATGGGTTCCCTTGATCCTGGAAAGGTGTATGAGGATAATCAATCGGATTATGCAACGTCTTCGTGAATCATATATATTTTGGCAGTATATTATGTATCTATTTCACTCAAATCTCAATCACAGTGCAAAAGGACACGTGAAGAAGATGTGGTGAGGATTAAAAAAGTGTACATTATCCTCCAAAAACACCTCAGCAAACGCTTAAAAAGACCGTTTTAAATAACGTTGCATTATGGTGTCTACAAAGAAAAAAGAAAAAGGAGTCACACGTAATAGCAAATAGCAAATTGCGTGTTTAATAGTACACCATGCTCGGTTTTGTTTTTGCTTCTCCGTGGTTCAGGCAGGTCGGTATAGCTGGCTATTTGGTTTTGGTCTTTCTGGATTTCTTCCTAGGCTCCACATTTCTTTCATCTTTATATCTTTTTTATTATATTCTTTGGATATAAGGTGGTCAGTAGTACAGAAAAGAACGGAGGCGTTTGGACATTAAATTGTAATTTTTTTAAAAGCTAGTATTTGGAGTTAAGTTGAAAAATGGTATTTGGAATTTGAAATTATATTTCGACATGCATTTCACTTGAAAAATATTACAGTTTTGTGAGTTGAGAAAAAAAAAAATTTGAAAATTTTGAAAGACTCATATTCAAAAAATTTCTAAAAACTTACAAAATTTTATGGACAAAAAAATTAAAAAAAGAAATTTTTTTATGAACAAGCGGGACTAAGAATCTGAAATTATTTTTTAACTAACTTGGAGCAGTAGACATGTTAAGTAAATCAGGATGGTAATCCATTTACCTAAGTGGTGGAGAGGATGGGATGTTGCTCTACAAAATCTAACAATAATAAAATGTCTTAATCCCAATTCCCAAGTAAATTGGGTTATTTATACACATGAAACAATTTTGCTATTTAATTTAAAACTTAATCCAATATCAATTAAAATCATAAGCTTCTTAACATTAGAAGTTCTTTACATTTTCATGGGCATATGAGCCTTTAATAAGAACAAAGACTTTAGCGAACGTTGGCCCTAAAGTAAATGTACTAATTACAGAATTAACATTTTGATTGTATCTAATTATTATTACGTATATAAATCTTTTTCTTCCCTTGTGCTACATTTTTTTGTTAGGTTTGCGTGGATATATTCCAAGGGAATATTTCTAGAGACGACTTTCTTCTATATTGTGATTTAATTAGTTCTACGACTTCCCCTTCTAACATCTTCAATGTTTTACACCTGCATCTGAAGGTCAATGTAAAATATGACCAATTAGTCTGGAAAGACTCACGTATATATGTGCTACTTAGCATTTTTTGGCGACTCTCATTTCTCTTATTTTTTGTATCTAATATTGTTATGGGCATGCCTGCAGCCACTTGTCAATGGGCTTTCAAATAGTCCTTAGCTTGGGTCAACTAAGTTCTCTGCACCATAACTTTTGACGGGAGCCTCTCAATATTTCTGGAAAAAGTTCATTATTCATCATTCACAAATAGAAAAAGAATGGAACAGTAAGTTAGTAACAGAACTATGTTGGGGTATTTTCATTTAGAGCCCCTAAGGTAATTCAGGTTTTGGAAAGTGGCAACTGAACGTGCGTTCTTTTATCAAGTGATTGACATAAAAATTAGATTGAATATAATTTTGTAAAAAGCAGTTTTCTCAATTTTAGAAAAATAATTATCTCTTTCTTAAACTATATTATTAAATCGTATGCAAGTTTTTTGAACTTAATAGTATAAGTTGTTTAAAGAGCAAAGTTGTACTTTAGTTAACATTTTGATCTATAAGACGTGTATGTATCTATTACTTTCTCAACTTCAATAGGCTAAGTTCCACTTTTCCAAAAATTATCTAATGAAGAGTCATGACTTATAACTACTCGAACTCACAAATACTTTCTGTGGAACGAATGAGATTTAAAGTTTATGAGTTCTATATTAATTTTAAATAAATCTATAATAATAATTGAGTTTATAATTAAATATTTATAAATATTTAATAAATTTTTTAATATATAAATAGAAGCTGAACAAAAATTACTGAATTCTTGTAAACCTGTAAACGGTACTCTAGATCTGCCACTTCGTATAGATGGATTTATTATTAATTGTACTTTATTAGTCAACGGCAAATACATAAACTCAAACTTAACCTCAGTTGGCAAGCAAGCACTTCCAACTTTGAAAGTGCACGTATAATCATTTCAACTTCAATAAAATTAAACCCGCAAAGAATAAAATGGAACAAGGACATCTGCCCAAAAGAAAATAGATAACCTTTCGAACTTCCGTGGCAGTCAGGTTTATCGTTTGGCCAATATCACCATTAATAGTATATTTTATAAGTATATAAATTCTATGTCATGTTTAAAATCATTCAATTTTTAAACAAAATAATTAAATTATTTTCTTTTTCAAATTTCCTCACACAATATAAATTGAAATGGAGATAGTGCAATACTCTATTTGTTTATCCGTAAAACGGTACAGTTGAATTTATACAGAGTTTCTAGACAAGTGAACTAATTTGATCCTGAAATAATGCAATAATTGAAGAAATGTATAATACTTAGCCTTGAAATATAGATGAAACTACAGAGATAACAATTCCGGAAACAAAGTTTCTGGGCGCAACAATGATAAGATTAGAAAGCAAGAAAGTAAAATTGTATTAAGCTTTGTATAGAATGTAGTATAAGTTTTTCCAAAAAATTCGTGTCCTCTACAATGATAACTGAGCTCAGTATTTATAGCTATGTCTAGAGAAGGAGATCCTAGGATCGTGTCCTCCTTTATTGTTAATTATGAGGGTCATTGATGAAGATGTAACAGTGGACATAAATGCCAAATTCTCTGTAACGGACCGTCCCTCTTAATGCTGCAGAATATTCCCTATTAAATGCTACCGGGCGCAGAACATTTAACACACTTTTATGAACGTTATCAATTCCGGTGACAAGTGGAATGGCTGCATTCGGTCTTCGGTCATTCATGTCTTGGGTTCCAAGTGTCCTCCCTTAAAACGACCACGTGTCATATCATATTTCACAACATACAAATAGTACCCCCGCTTTCCAGTGACATAAATTTGTGTTACCGGGAAGTTGGTAGAAATACCTTCTTGGCGGGAATTACTATAACTCCCTCTGAAGGTTCATGATAGTTGATTAGACACACGTCTCTCTGCATTTAATACCCCAAACACATGTCATCTCATGATTCAACACAACTTTTGCTGATTATCGAGGTAATCATGGCCATGAATTTAGCCGCCAAAATTTTACTTATACTCCACATTCTTTTCTTTTGCATTTCATAATTTCTCGAACTCCTGATTTGCATCTTTGTTTTTCATTCTTTCTCTAGTTCTCTTCAAACACAAAACCTTTTCCTTCTTCTTTTTCAATCGCTCTTCCTCTAAGCGTGCTGGTTATACAAAGAACAAGAACAAAACTGAGGACTCTGTTCCTCCAATGGTGGGTTCCATCATCCCAAGAAAACTCAGTACCACAAAGGACTTTGAAGAGAAATTTCCTACTGCTAATTCTCGTACATGGGCTGTTAGTAAGTACCCTTCTTCATATTCGTCTTTCTAGTATTTCTGCTGCGAACGAAGACTATCGCTGCCATGAGTTGTATATCCTCGCTCCTGATCTATCGGAGCAAGTGACCCTTCCCAAGGAAGGTTTTACATACTTTTACACGTATCCCTTTACTTTGGGTGCGTTTTCCTTGAGTGGAGAGCTCGATTTCGTGATTGCGGAGTTTTGCCTTCGGTACCAAGTGTGTTTGGCACAGGTAAGTCCTTCAGTGTGGAGGACGGTTGTTTGTCTTCGACGCTTGTCCCTGCAAATTGGAGAGGAGCTAATCTTAGCTCATATGTTGAATCTCTATTCCCCTAAAATCTTCTGCAGGGGAATGATATACCTCTGCAAACGTGGCCACCATGTTTTGCTGTCTTGCATGGGTGATGACAATGAGCGTGGGTGGATGGAAGGAACAGTTCGTTGTAGTTGCCACCAACAACATCATTCCGACAATGGCTTCATCCTTTCCGGCCGCTTGAAACCGCACTCGTAAGTTCTTTGTTTTGCATTTTTTTTACTGGATATTCCTTTGTGGTCGTATCAACTCCTCACCTTCGCATGATTCAGCAACTCGATGGATCCCACCGGTGGTGAAAAGTTTGGACTGGTGGATTCAGAATATCTTGGACGTCAGAACACTCGAAATCGTTTGTGGAAAGAACTCCCTTAAATACGGGTGGAAAGCCAAATATCATGGTAATTTTAATTTACCTTGCTTCTATTTTTTGTATATGAAGCACTTGGTCGAACCCTTCTAACTTGTTCATGGAATTAGGTCTACCCGCAGGCTCTGCTGCTGTCTCTGAGGAGGACGTTTTGGCTGATCCTGCTAATACTTTGCTAATGCAGTGAGGCTGCTTTAGTAAGCACTTACTCGAACAGGTATTTTGGGGCTTGTTTCAGGTGCAAACACTTCTTTATGGAGTCCCTCGCTGAAGGATAAGCAAACAAAACATTCCTCCGCGCGGCCGAGGAAAAGAATAAGAGGGCAAAGACTGACTCCCCCGAGTCATCTCCGGTGGTGATGACAATTGGTCCTCCCTCCCGGCCGGTCATAGACACCATGATAATTGATGATGACGAAGAAACAAGTGATGAGGGAGCTTCTCTTCATAGAAGGCAACGATCCTCATCATCTCAACATGATGCTCGACCTGTTGGGATAATTACACCAACTGAAGACGATGTCTCGGCACTTTAGGGAGAATCTGAATTGGTAGAAAATGCCAACTCCCGTTTTTGGTCCCCAATTGCTGTAACCAGTGCTGCAGGGCTGAGTACGGGGTCCGTGCCATTTTTGGTTGGCGAGCATCCAACAGCCAGCACTGCATTTGTTGCGGCTGCTTCTCATTCTTCAACTCCACCAGCTTCATCTCCACCTTCACCAACACCAGCAACTACTACATCACTTCCATCTTCATCCACTCTTCCACCAGCAGTTTCTACATCACCTCCATTGGCCGCACCTGACCATGAAGAAGGTGTTCCTCTTCCACAGTCCCTAGTTCTATGATGCCCCTTCTGAAGATCCACAAAGGAGGAGGAACGTTACCCTTTGGTCTCTACCGGATGCAACTTGCTATCCTGGTCGGTGGAGCTTGCTAATTATCTGAAGCCTTTGGCTTCAGAAAAAGACTACGAAAAGATTCAGGCACTCTCGGGAGAGTGCTTGTTGAACAATGCCATGCACAATGCCGCAGCGGTACATCCTTTTCTTCCTTCATTACTTCATCTACTTTTGTATAAATGTATTCTAAGTTTTGCTTCTTCTTGTCTTGTAGGCCAATTTTCATGCTTCTGAGGGCCTTCAAAGGTTGATTCGTGGAAAGGAGGAACTTACTTCTGAATGGAATCGGCTTTTGGTGGAATGAGAACAAATTGTTCTCCGCCTCTTGAAAATGGAAACTAGAGCTACTGAGGCCGTTGTTTTGGAGGCTCGCTTGCAGAAAGCGAGCAAGAAGTGGTAACCCTTAGCCAAGAAATTGGGCCACTGAGGGTTAGATTTGATGAAGCCAAGGCCAAATGGGCTGAAGTCTAGGACGCTGTTCTTGCTGCAACCGAGCGCGAGGCTGTTGCTGCCGAAAAAGTAACCAACTTAGAAGCAGCCTTGAACTCCAAAATCGAAGTGCTTTCTACTGTGGGGGTGAAACATGCCCAATTAGAAGAGAAATACAGGAAAACTATCGAGCATAACAGGCTCTTTAGTTCAACTGTTCGCGACCTTGACGTCAGCCTCAAGTCTGCTAGGTCCGCCCGGTAAAGCCTTTCTGCCGAGGTTTCCCAACTCAAAGAAGAACTTGAGCATCGAGCGGCTTCCCTCGTTGTTGAAAAAATTTATGCCATGTACAGCATGAGAAGAAAAACCTTGGAAGAGGCCAGAGCTGGTGACATTGATTTTGATGCCAAAATTGTTAAGGCCCGAGAGCTTGAGTTGGCTGTTAAAAATGGACTCCCAGTGCAATTTGATGCTCTTGGTTCTTCTGGTTCCTGTTCCAAATTTTCGGGAACTGAAGAGGGATCTAAAGGCGATGATGCTAAAGACCAAACTGGGGAAAGTGTCGAGTCATCGATGGACCCAACTACATCTCCCAGGAATGCGGACAGTTCTCTTCCTCCTGGTTCCGGAGGCGCTATAATTTAGCTTTTTTTTTCTTTTTCCCATTTTGTATTTTACCGTTTTGGCACATTTTTTTTTAAATAAAGACATATTTTTTGCTCAAGTACCGTTTGAGTCTTACTTTCGTTTGAATATCCATGCAAGTCTTTAACCTTTGCACTTGCTCAAGAATTTTGCACACGTTTTTTTGTTCGCACTTTACTATGTGTAGTCTCGGATGCATTCTCCTCGAAGCATTTTGGTTCCGAGCATTATCCCTTTTACGTGAGGGTTTCTATAAGTATTTGCGCAAGTTTACTTTTTGCGTCCTTTTCATATGCAACTTCGGGTATATTTTTCCCCGATGACATTTTAGATTCCGGGCATAGATTCTTCCGGAACCAACCCTTTAACATGAAGGTTTTTATAAGAGAGAGCCCTTTTATGTTTACAGTGCTCTTGAAAGAGGACGTCTCCTGTTCATTACGGCACTATCATTTGAAGTACTTGTTTAACTTTCAAATGACAAAGTTAGCTCATCGTTTAGACAAGAAAAAAGATAAAAAGAAAAAAGATTTTATTTTATTCCTTCTATTTTCAAAAAACAAAAATACATAAGCATTTTGCTATGCAGAAAAGAAATTACCATTACTTGTGGCTATCTTCTACAACATGTTTCTATGGGGCTGGTTGCGTAGTCCTCGGTCCCAATGATGCGTCTAGTTTCCGGATTTTTGTTCCCTGTTTGACGTGGCAGTCATTGTTGTCGTATCCTCATATCATTCCCTCCAAGTGTTAGAATGCAAAGAGTGCGAATTGGAACACCGGAAGTCTTGTACCTTCGAAGATTCCACTAATGAATTGCTAGATAATCCTCAACTTGGTAACACAGCTTTACTTTCCGTCAGGAATTTATGCTATCGAGCTATGGAATATCTAACATCCCTCTAGTGGTTTGTGCTCGTGAACGGTTGGGTAACCTTTGTTCGGTAACAAACTTAACTTCCATTTGGGAATTTGCTATCGAACCAAAGATTATCTAACCGTCCCCGAGTGGAAGCTTGTTCTTTTGCTTGCTATCAAAGGTCTTATTGCCGTTGTCTTCATAGTATGCTTTCTGTTGCTACCTCATATAAAACCTTGCCAGAAAAACCCAACTAGAACAAAAACTGAATAAAGGTAAAAAGAGAACAGCGCATATTTTCCGCTTGAATAATGTTCATCAACAATAATATCTTTTGAGGTGCGCCACGTTCCAGCTGCTAGGTAACTTGTCTCCATTCTGGTTCTACAACTCGTATGAACCTTTCCCAGTGATAGCTGAAATACAGTAGGGACCTTCCCACGTTGGACCTAGCTTCCTCGCGTTGAGCTCCCGTGTATTTTGGGTTACTTTCCTCCAAATCAAGTCTCCTACTTTGAAATAACGGAAGTTGGCTCTTCGATTATAATATCTCTCCATTCTATGTTTTTGAGCTACCATTCTTACATGCGCAAGTCATTGCATTCTTCGCACAGTTCCAAGCTGATTAACATCGCTTCGTTATTCGGCTCTTCATCTACCCGAAAATATCTCAAAGTAGGTTCACCTACTTCTACCGAGATTAGGGCTTCAACACCATACACAAGGGAAAAAGGAGTTTCTCCTGTACTTGATTTGGCCGTTGTTCGGTAGGCCCATAGAACGCTGGCCAATTCTTCGGGCCATTTTCCTTTTGCCGCTTCCAACCTTTTCTTGAGGTTTTGAATAATCACTTTGTTTGTTGACTCCGCTTGACCGTTTGCGCTCGGATGATAAGGGGAAGATGTGATCCTCTTTATCTTCAAATCTTCAAGGAACTTTGTAACTTTTGCATCGATAAACTATGGCCCATTGTCGCATGTTATTTATTTTGGTATTCCGAATCTGCAAATTATCCCACAGGAAATCGACCATTTCACGTTCTCTGATCTTCAGATAAAGACCTACCTCCACCCATTTAGAAAAATAGTCAGTCAAAATTAAAAGAAATGTTACCTTTTCGGGAGCTGGTGGCAGCGATCCGACGATGTCCATCCCCAATTTCATGAACGGCCATGGGGACAGAACCGAATGTAAGGGTTCTGCCGGTTGATGTACTAGTGGTGCGTAGCGTTGGCACTTATCACATTTTCGTATGAAGTCTTTGGCATCTTGTTCCACGCGAGACCAGTAATATCCTGCTCGTACCAACTTTAGCACCAAAGAATTTGCACCCGAGTGATTGCCGCATATCTCTTCGTGGACTTCTCTCATGACATAATTAGCTTTTAACGCTCCTAAGCACCGGGCCAGCGGGCCTTGGAAGGATTTTCTATACAATTGGCCTCTCTTGAAGCTATATCGTGCAGCTTTGGCGCGTAATACCCATGATGCTTTGGGGTCTTCAGGAAACTTCCCATGCTCGAGATAGTTCATTATTTCATTTCTCTAGTCTCAGACCAGACTAGTCAAATTTACCTCATAGTGACCATCCGTATCCAGGACCGAGCTCATCAGTTGTACTACCGTCCTGGATTCCAATCCCTTTATTTCCGTCGATGATCCTAAGTTTGCTAATGCATCCGCGTCGGCGTTATCCTCCATTGGGACCTGGGTGATTGACCACTCCCGTAATCGTGCCAAAAGAGCCTGGACCTTTACCACGTATTGTTGCATACGTTCTTCTTTGGTATCAAGATCCCGTAGACCTGATTTACCACCAACTGTGAGTCACATTTAATTTTGATAATCTCAGAATCAAGTCCCCTGGCCAACTCTAGCCCTTCGTCCTCTCGGACTAAAACCGCACTTACTGTATTTTCTAAAACCGCGAGGTAGACTAGTAGTGTTTTCACCTTCTTTTGGCTCAATAAGTACTTCTTCAGATCCCTCAGAGCCTGATGGCACTCCAGTTTCCATTCGAAATTCTTCTTCTTTTTGAGCAGTGTGAAGAAGCGATGACATTTTTTCGATGACCGGGAAATGAACCTGTCAAAATTGCTAATCTTCATGTGAGCCTTTAGACTTCCTTTACGTTCGAAAATTGATCTGGGATATCCTCTATGGCCTTGATTATGTCGGGGTTTACCTCAATTACCCTTTGTGAAACCAGAGATCCTAGAAACTTACTAGAACTGACCCCGAACGCGCACTTCTCGGGATTAAGTTCCAGGTTATGCTTCCTCAGGATGTTGAATGTTTCTTGCAAATGTTTAAGATGATCACATGCATTCAAAGACTTAACGAGCATATCGTCTATATAAACTTCCTTAGTCTTTCCTATTTGCTTTTCGGACATCTTATTTACGAGTCGTTGATACGTGGCTCCAGCGTTTTTCAACCTGAAGGGTATTACATTGTAACAACATGTATCGAAACTCGTTATGAACGAAGTTTTTTCCTAATCTTCCGGGTTTATATTAATTTGGTTGTACCCGGAATAAGCATCAATGAAGCTCATCAACTCGTGTCCCGCCATGGCATCAATCATTTGATTGATATTAGGCAGTGGGAAAGAGTCTTTCGGGCATGCCTTATTAAGGTCTTTATAGTCTACAGACATGCAAAATTTATTGCTCTACTTAGGAACTACTACTACATTGGCTAGCCAGTCTGGATATCTTACCTCTCAAAGCGAACCGATTTTAAGCAAGCGGGTTACCTCTTCTTTAACGTATTCCTGGTCTCGCTAATAAGGTGTTTCTTCTACCTTAATGGAAGTATGTTGGGATCCAAACTCAGCTTGTGCACGGCTATTTCCGTCAGGATACCTGTCATATCCTCGTACGACCATGCAAAACAATCATCATTAAATTTAAGGAATTCAACAAAATCAGACTTGAGCTCGGGATGCAGTCCTGTCCCCAGATGGAATTTTCTCTCTAGGAATTCCTCGAACAATGCAACTTGCTCCAGTTCCTCCGTCGTGGACTTCGTTGCATCCGTCTCTTCTGGAACTTGGAAATATCTTGGCACCTAATATTGTTCCGACAACTCTGCTTCCGGGCTAACTCCTTCTAGCTCGGGAGTAGGTGCCGCTTCCTGTAATTGCTATGCCATGCGTTCCTTCCCTTTGCTACTAGAAACTGAGATTGCATTCATCTCCTTTGCTGCCGGTTGATCACCTCTTATCTGCTTGATTCCTTCGGGCATTGGAAACTTTAGCAACTGGTGATTTGTCGAAGGTACTTCTTTCATTTCGTGTAACCATGGCTATCCCAGGATGATGTTGTATCCCATATCACCATGTACTACTTCGAAAAGAGTTGTTTTCATTATCCCTTTAGCGTTCGTGAGTAGCAAGATCTCTCCCCGGGTCGTCACGCTCGCAAGGTTGAATCTAGTGAGAAGCTTTGTTGCCGGAATAATGCTTCCGGTGAGTTTAGTTTGTTCCACTACTCTCCATTTTATGATACTGGCTGAACTCCCTGAATCCACTAGAACACGTTTAATCTTAAAATCTAACACATTTAAAGAGATTACTAATGCGTTGTTGTGTGGTAACAACAATCCATCTGCGGCCTCCTCCGTGAAAGTGAGATCGTCTTCCTGGAGTCTTTTACTATGAGTTATCAATACTTTCGTCTTCTTTGCTGCCGAAAAGGTGACTATTTTAATCTCATTCCCCCCCAAGATCATATTGATCGTTTGGCGTGGCGGTTCTTCTCCTACTTTCGGAAGTTCTGCGTTGTCCCTGTTACGACCATAATTGTTCTTAGCTCGGTCACTCAAGAATGCTTTGAGGTGACCATTCTTCAATAGTGTTGCCACCTCCTTTCGGGGGTGTTGGCAGTCCTCTGTCCGGCGACCGTTCTTCCCATGGTACTCACACCATAAGTTGGGATCCCTTTGGCTGGAAACATATCTCATAGGTCTCGGGAATCACGCCTCTTTAATGTTTCTCATGGCTGACACCAGTTCCACTATGCTGACGTTGAAGTTGTATTCTGATGGCTTGGGGTAAGAAGGATCTTGTCTCTTATTCTTGGAGCGGTCTGTTGTTTCAACCACGATTGGTTCCTCTGTTAACGGTGAATTTATTTGCTACCTGGAAGTTCCTCCCACGGGCTTCGGTCCGCTCGTAAGGCAAAAATTAGCCCCTCGAAGTCTGTTTGTCCGCATCGTAGTTATCTTTTGATTTTTTTCTGCTCTTCTCCCGTCCTTTGGCCGATAATGTAGAACCGACCTGGTCATCCTCGATCCTTATCTTTGACTCGTACCGGTTGTGAACATCTGCCCAAGTTGTTGCATGAAACCCAAGCAGGCTCTCCTTCAGCTTCCGGGAAGCGTCTGAGCTTCTCGGGTTTAATCCTTTGGTGAATGCTTCAGCTGCCCATTCATCCCGGACAATCGGGAGCAACATTCTTTCTTTATGGAATCGGGTAACGAACTCTCGTAATAATTTGGATTCTCCCTGTGCGATCCTGAATATATTGGCCTTCCAGGATTGCACTTTTCTGGCCCCGGCATGAGCCTTGATGAAAGAATCTAGGAGTATCTCAAAGGAATCTATGAAATGATCGGGTAATAATGAATACCACGTTAGGGCTCCCCTCATGAGAGTTTTCCCAAATTTCTTTAGCAGCACAGATTCAATTTCGTGAGGAGCTAGATTATTTCCTTTTACCGTTGTTTTGTAGGTGGTAATATGCTTTTGTAGGTCATAAGTCCCGTCATACTTTGGAATTATAGGCATCTTGAACTGCTCCGGGATTAGTTCTGGTGCCGCAATTGGCTTGTACGTAATTGTATATACTTCTTCGAGTCCGGGCCTTTCAATACTGGTGGCATGCTCGGGATTTGGTCCATGCGTGCATTTACTTCCTTCATAAACCGTAAAAGTTCATTCTTGAATGAGTCCTTCTCGTTGTTGAGACGGGATCTGCTCCCCCCAGCCCCGTCGGAGCCAACTTCGCCCTGGGAGTGCTGTTATCGATTTTCTGCGTTGTTTGGTTTGCGGGAACACATGTAGGAATTGGATCTCGTCTGTTTGCATTATTCGAAGCCCCCGATAGCACTTGCTTCAGTTCCATCATAACCTGATCCTACCGCGTGAGATGGCCTAGAATGATTTCTTGTTGCTCTTGCAGGATCCTCACCGCATCCACGACATGCTCCTCGTCAGCATCATCAGGAGTTGTCTCTCGAACCTGTCGAGGGTTCTGCCTGTCGTGTACCGGCGTGGCGTCATTTCTCTTATTGCGGGTGTCACTGATTGAATCCTCGAAATGAGGCTGATCCTCTCGAATTTCTGGGTTGCACATGTTGTTAATAGTGTTATTTGTCATTTTTTTGTGATTTTTTCTAAGACAAAAATAATCAAATCGAGTTAGTAAAAAAGACAAGGATCAATTTAATTTCACGGTTATCTAGGCCCCAAGGTGGGCGCCAAACTAGTTACCCGTAAAACAGTACAGTTGAATTTATACGTGGTCTCTAGACAAGTGAACTAATTTGATTCTGAAATAACGCAATAATTGAAGAAATGTACAATACTTAGCCTTGAAATATAGATGAAACAGCAGAAATAACATTCCGGCAACAAAGTTTCTGGGCACAACAATGATAAGATCAGAAAGCAAGAAAGTAAAATTGTATTGAGCTTTGTATAGAATGATGTAGTATAAATTTTTCCAGAAAATTCATGTCCTCTACAATGATAAGTGAGCTCACTATTTATAGCTATGTCTAGGGAAGGAGGTCCTAGGATCGTGTCTTCCTTTAATGTCAATTATGAGGGTCATTGATGAAGATGTAACGGTAGACATAAATGCTAAATTCTCTATAACGGACATTCGCTCTTAATACTGCAGAATATTTCTATTAGATGCTACGGGGTAAAAAGCATTTTAACACTTCTTTATAAACGTTATCCTTTCCGGTGACAAATGGAATAACTGCGTTTAGTCTTCGGTCATTTCTGTCTTGGATTTCACGTGTCCTCCCTTTAGACGGCCACGTGTCGTATCATATTTCACCCTGGACATTCTCTTTGATCTCTCTGTAAGTTACTTTGTTTATACCATTACGAAAGTATAATTACGCTTCTTATTTTCAAGCTTTAATGTTATTTTGTTTTATGGGGAAATCCGTGTTCATTCAATATAATAAGATAGACTAATTGTTTATTGAAGAGATTCGTAGTGAAGGCATCGTACTTTTTGCAAAGTGTTGCAAGTGGACAGATGGTCGGACTGACATTTCCAACTCAACGTAACCTACCTAAAACAAATAACGTGTCACCAACTCCTCCTTCGTGTGGGTAACGACATTCAATCTATTGCCGCCGACCTTCCTTCGCAGCAATGCTACACCTCCCATTTTACTTTTCTTTTGACTTTTGTATAATGCAAAGAGAGCATAACATTTTATTTCATGTTAAATCATTTATAATTCTTTTCCAATCTAGTCTAGATAAAGAAAGAGAGATTGTAATAGATTGACAGTCTAAGTTCATACCCTCTTTATTCTAATTTGTGTGAAGGTTTTTAGATATGTCATACGAATATTTTTAATTATAATTTTTTATATGTTTTTTAAATATTTTTAAATTATTAATTATTATGACTTATCGTGCTTTTTACTTAATTTTTAAATATATAACTTTTATTTTGAAAAACTAAAAAACTCTATGTCCAAATGTATAGTTAAAAATAAAAAATGTGAATCTCAAAAAACAAAAATATCACATAAATTATGATAGAAGGAGTATAATTTAACTATAATTAATCATCTAAATAGTACTTTGTGTTGGCGAATTGGGTGAGATAACACGAATATTTCATCAACTGGTTCATAATTCATTCTTTTTACTCTTTCAAACGAATAACAATTGAATTTATATGCGGTTTTAAGGATATGTATATTAATTCAATACAAGTGACTAATGAGTTAGATTAAGCAAATAAAAAATATAATAAATGACCAAACCAATGATAAGAATGAGTCGGAGTTCGGTTAATGACTTAAGGAGGAACCTGCCTTCTGTTTCAAGCTTGCACTTATGAAGAACTTATGAACAAAAACAAGAACTTTGAATAGCTTTCAAAAGCAAAAGTATATTGCCTTCGTATGCGTGTTACAGTGTATCTAATGAGTAATAAGCTTTCCCTTTATATAGAAGAGGAGTTTTACCCTAGGTACTATTTTAAGAAAAGTAAAAATGTTCCTTTTCGCTAATCACTGATTTTCTGTCGATACGGGCCGAAATTCGCGCCGTGATATCCGGTTGGACACGGACATCACGACCCTTTGTTAGTCGCGTGCGGTTGTTTGGTAATGCTCTCTAAAGTCTTGGGACTCGAAACGGACCGGGGGATGTGGTCTCCACGGCTCTGAAGGTAGGTCTCTAACTCAGGCCCTGATGCGGGAGGCTCCTGGTTTTGATTCCGATTCCTTACAGTCACGTCCCTACTCTGTTTGTCTTATCGGAAAACCGGAGTGCTCATTGAACTCGATTTTACCCGTACACACATTCAAAGTTCAAACGTAATCGCTAACTCAGGTATGTGAATAACAACTTTTTTGTATATATAACTGAAAATCTTCGAGAAATGATGGCGCATTGTTCGAATATAATAAATAATGCGTTCAACCATCTATTCTTCTTCATTTAAATATTAAATGTGTATTATAATAAGATAAAAATCCGTATGCTTATTACATTTTTATTTATAACAAGATGTATCGTACATCTATTTCACTTATCAGGTGCTACACTTTTATGAAAACCTTGATTGCGATTACTCTTCTTTTGTTTCCGTCAATAAGAAAATATAATAATTTTCATTTTTTTCTTATAGATGAAAACAAAAGAAGAGCAAAGGAATCGTTTTGTAATAAAGATATGAATAGAACACCACTTGTTCCCCCACCTTTTTCTCTTCACCGTCTCCTCGTATTTTACAATTCTACGCTTTCCTTTTTCGGTTTTCTCTTTTTATCATTCATCTTCTTAAACACCCTCTGAAAAACACCATAAAAATTTATTTAGACAAAACGAAACAAAAAAACAAAAAAAAGAAGGCAACAAATAATCTGTTCTGAGAAACATTTGATTCCATCTCCCTTAAAACTTAAGGCATCTTCACCAGGTTGAGACGACACGTCAAGAATGGCGCGCCGTCTCTTCACCTGCTTCGGCAAAGGCTCTTCTCATTCTTCTTCCAAACACCACCAGACTTCTAACGACAATGCAACGGCAGACTTAACGGCGGAGGAGCAGAAACGTTGTGGCCCAGTGGTGGTGGAACTATTCTCATCACAGGGCTGCGCCACCTCTCCTGAGGCGGAGCTGTTGTTCTCGAGGATAGGAAGAGGCGATTTTAACCTGGAGATGCCGGTGATCTTGTTGGCATATCATGTGGATTACTGGGATTATATGGGCTGGAAAGATCCATTTGGGTCTAGTTTATGGACCGTTAAACAGAAGGCTTATGTTGAGGCCCTTAATCTTGATACAATGTTTACTCCACAAATTGTGGTCCAAGGACGAGCGCAATGTGTTGCCAATGAACAAGACGCTCTCTTCTCTTGCATCAAATCTGCGCCCAGATTTCCTGCTCCTTCCTTCCAGGTTTGTTGTAGTTACCATATTGTTGATTTGAAAAAGAATTGCTTTAGATCATAAATGGGAATCATTAGTAGGATTTTAATGGATAATTGAAAAATTATATAATGAATAAAATGGTGCATTTTGGTGTTGCCAATATCTTTATCTTTCTTCACGAGCTTATAATTAATCTTCAAATGCAAATCATGTGTACTACCAATTTGTCTTGGTTATTCCGTCTGATTAGAAAACAATCATAATTGATTCACAGAATTCATATATTAGATTCCAATTAATGTGGGGTTGATTTAGTTCGCCATGATCTTGCACCAAGTTACAGTGTATTAGAAATGACAAGCTAATATGTGCAATCCTAGATTTGATCATTTGGATATCAAGAAAAAAGTAACTAAATTTTGACCTCAACACATTATTCTGATAAAGATTTATTGAATTGGTTAAATTTAGTTTAACTACTGTCATTAGACTCTTTTGACCTCAATACATTGTCTGATAAAGACTTTGATAAGATAAAAAAGATCAGTACATTTTTATATGGACCACCTCTTATGAAAATAGATGTGGATTCAGAGGCGATTCAACCTTTAGGTTTTTAAACTGAACTTAGTATAGTTTTTTTTGAAATTATGGGTTCAGAATTCACTATTTGTTGAAACTTTAGTGGTTTTCCGATCCCCATATATTATATATACCTATTGTATAATGGCTTCATCCGTCAATGCATGCTGCTAATGTTGAAAAACACATCCTAACAGGCGACATTCGAGAGGCCAACACCAGAGTCCTTGCAAGTATCCCTATTAGGATCTCTGAGGAGTAAGGTGGACAACAATGGTGTCAATATCATGATTGCTCTCTACGAATGTGGTTTGGTGACTGATTGCGCTACGGGAGAGAACAAAGGAAAAATGCTTGCGAATGACTATGTTGTTAGGAAGCTGGAAAAGCTCTGCTCAGTCAAGGATATTACCGCGAAGAAGACCATTTCTGGTACTGTCAATTTCTCTCTTTGGGATGGCTTCAACAGTAGCAAATGTGGTGTGGCGCTCTTTGTGGAAAATGGCTCTCATCAAATTTGTGGATCACAGAACTTTAAATTGCCAGAAAATCTCTGAATAGTTTGATGATTTACTGATTGAAACTCTTGATGATTGTGGCTGGTTAGACGTGGTTACTGGTTGGATTGCTTGTAATGAGTTTCTTATCAAAATTTCTTGCCAAGCATTCCAGATACAAACTTGTTCATTATGCAATAGCTTGTGTGTGAATGTCGGCGTTAGCTTCTGTATCCTTTTCTTTTAAAAACTTTTCTTTTCTCAGTTTGACATAGTTATTCTTTCCTTGTACTAAGTGATTGGATTATTAGAAAATGCGACTAGAGATATTTTAGTGTAATTGCTTTTCTCAACTTGTTTTTTGTGTTGAAGACTGCATAGATCATTATGCATTCTTTCACCTTGGTTTGCTTTTTCTGTTTATTACCAAATTAGGTAAACCCTTCTAATTTCGACTTTTGGAAGGTAGATCCTATCAAAAGAAAAGAAAATTCGCAGTGCGACAACAGAGGACACATCGACTCTTGCTTTAAAACAACTATAGTAGCTTTAGTATAATTTAATTCTCCCAAACAAATTGGAATAAATAGAGTAATCATTACCAATATGAGCCCATAAACCAGAAGGATGGATTAATTTCTAGCTTTATCTCCAAGAACACGAGCGTCAATTGATTTGGATTCAAGAAGTGTACATTTATTGGACTAACCCTTTTAAGAAACAATAGTTAACATGTTTGCAAGCTTACTAAAATGCTATGACAATGTTCAGATGCTTGTAGTTGTAAACGCTAACGAGATCATGCCTTAAAGGTCAAACAAGTTTGGTAAGAGAGATTCTCCTAAAGGATCATTCATCCTTTTCTTTTCTTTCTTAGCTGGCACTAGTTTGGTTAAAAATTGTGCTTCTGTGTGGACAGTTGGAAATTCATCGCAGGACTAATAGATCAAAAAGCAGAGGCAATACTTCCTCACCTCTTTCCCTCCCGAGTTCTTTATAGAAATCTAGCACTCTAGCTTTGATATCTTTGCAAGGAAATTAGATTTTCTATAAGCTTATGCGAGAAAGTTATACGGTGGAATAATTGGTATTTGGTACTATGCAATTCCTTTTTGTTATCAGTGGACACGACGGTCTACACAATTACCGCCTAAACAGACGAACAGTTTTACTACCACATTAAGCATCTTTGTAAATCGTATAGTTGTATTATTTCAATTCCTAGCAGCTACAAAGTGCATGAAACTCCTAGAGATAACATCCAATTTCCAACTTTAACCTCCCAATAGTTCCTATGAAGTTAAATGTAGACTACCTACCATATTAAGGAACACTTTAGTTTCTGTCTCTCTGGGAAACTCATACAAGAAGCATTCGGTAGCATAGCCGCTACATGAGCAGTACTCAGTTTTATGTTTTTGTGGCACCAAAAGAATATGTTTTTAGCAAAAAGAAATGCAATATCTACAAGAAAACAGCCAAACGATCACATAACAAACTTTTACCCCATGAAAGGGAAACTAAACCTCCACTGATTATTTTTCTTTACAAGAAGCACCACACTGCGCTTTTCTCCACCATCCTTCGAAAGAACAAAGCTGAAAAGGGATGGATCTGGTTTAACATTTCAATTTTAGCAAAAGAGACACTTGCATTAAAATCCGCTAGTGCTTTATACTGAATCAACGGCTTCAACCTGCTGCCGAGCTAGGTACTTCTCCCTTCGCTCCTTCTATTGATGAACAAAAGCAAGCACACAAACATTGTTAGAGCCTAAAGGAGTCGAACTTCGAAAGATACATGCCTCTATATACAAAGACGGAGTCTTACCCATTCATCTATTACTAGACCTTCTCCCACAACTTTTGGTCCAGTTTCAACTGGAGGTTTCTTGCGAGATTCTAATGCTGCCTCAGCTTCAGCCAACTGACGTTTTAGCTTTTCCAGTGCCTTAATTAATCAAGTTATTTAGTTGGAGAGTGAACATGGAGCAAATTGTACAAGCAGATAAACAGTAACATGTATTCTTACTGGAGAAGGGCGTTCCGGGTCCAAGAACACCACCAGTAGGACACGTTCAATAGTCACTTGATCCTTTTGTTCATCAAACTGCATCAACACAAACCAGCAGGGTTATAACGCTATTGGACTTATTGACAACAAATTTGAGTCATCCTATATACTTATATTCTGTAGTTACACATCAGATTTCGCACACAATGGCGACTGAGGCACGAAATTCCCACGTTTAGTTTTGGGAACGCATATACACAATCGCTTTTCAAGGAGAGAACCCAAGTCAAAAGAAAAACTACGATTGCACCAAGATTGCCTTCCAAGGAGTATAGAATGATGGTGAAAGAAAAGAAAATCTTTAGTAATCCTGACTATTGCACTATACATATCAAGAATCGAATAGATTTGACCAGATTTTCCAAAATCTGCCGAAGGCTTTGCTTGAAAACATCATCAAAATATGTTTGTACTGAAGATCATGATTTTAAAGATAACACTACAAGCACATCTCTGTACAACTTTAACAATTCTTTTCTTGGAATATACCATACGCAACTTATCTAATGTAATGATACTCTACTCAAAAGACAAGAATCAGCTAAAATATTTAATGTTACTCTACTCAAAATACAGGAATCAGCTGAAATATCCTTTCTTAATCAAAGCCTACTGAAAAGTGCTTCTACTACGTCACCATGGCCAAGGTGGTAAGAGAAGCTCCCAAATTAAGTGTAGGACAAAGAAGAAGCAAGCACGGAACTACATGAATATAGCCACCAAAAATTAGTTATACATCCTGGAAGCACTTTTTGTCTTGAAATTAAGGAGCACCAAAGGTCCGAGCTTCTTCTATGTTCTAATTTACTTCTTCTAAGTTATAACAAATTATTAACGCATTTAATAAGATAGACGTACAGGAGCATGTAAAGAAGATATCATTTCAAATAATGCCTGCCCAATGATAGAGCTCCACATTTACCCACATCTCACCATAAAATGCTCTATTTATATAAGCAGTAAATAGTATAATCCCCGGCTGATTTTCATAAAGATGTTCGGATAGATAGGACAGGGTCCATCCTTCCATAGAGGAAACTACATAGAATGATAGACAAATAAGAACTCGTGACATTCAGCAAAAGGACAAAAACCAAAAAAGTCCAGGATCCGGACAAGTCCAAATACACCTTTCCATTTTAATATGTTAGGTCAAAATGCATGAATCATCAGTAAGAAAATTAATGTGTTGCATATGATGAGTATTTAGAGTTGAAGAAGCATGATACCCTAACTTACTTTGTGGTTAAAGATGCTGCAAGCCCATAAAATTGCCACTCTTGAAAAGTACTAGGAAGTTCAGTCACTTACCAACTCAGGTACGTAATCTGTTCCTTCTTTCACCTTCAAGCTCATGATCTTGAACTTTACCTTGCTCTTTTGATCTACAGGCTTTTCATTGTTCTCAGGGTGCTCGACAAACTTGAAGACTATCATTCAGACATACAATCCAAATATAAGTTGATCTTCTACACAAAAAAGATACTTGAAACAAGATAACTTAAGCAAACCAATTACCAGTGGCAATAACGCTTTCACCAGGTTCGAGAATGCCTCCGGGAGGTCGCATGTAGCAGCTCTTTGGTGCAGTAGTTTGAAACTTGAAATGCAAAAGGAAGAATCAAGGGAGACAAAGGGCATAATCAGAAACTTACACCACTAATTGAATGGTGTGAAGGCAATCATAAATAAAAACTCCATAAATAACAACTACTACTATGCCCCAACCCCGAACTAGACTAGGTCAGCTATATTATTCATAAGAATACCAGAACAACAATTTAGACTTGAAAAGTCTTTGCAAGATGCATCATTAATTAAGAACTTAAGACAGAAGATATACTCAGGGAGCTACACTGCACAGCATAAAATGATTTTCTTTACTTTATTTTTTTTAGATTTTTGTTTACAGATAGATATATAATATTATAAAGCCAGCACCCTTTTGCGACATCAATGTTCTTGAGATTCTGCTTTTTCGTTAGCTCACTTGTCTTGGTCTAGTCTTCGACCCTAAAGCATAGAACAGACTAATTTGAGATATGGGAATCAGCTTCACAACAAAGAGTAAATGCGAATGGTTTGAAAGTAGACACTGTTGGTTCAACATGAACCATCCAGAAGATCCAGAAATGGTAAAATCATTTAGGAAATTAACTACACCTCCTACTAGCGTCTCTTTCTCGTGTTTTTAAATGTAACACCTTCATTTTATAGATTCCAAACACTTGACACAGGTCGCATAAATTAATAAAATTAAAAAAAAATTCTGAAAATTACAGACCCTACTAGCACCAATTATTACGCAAAGGATCTTCAAATAAATTACCTTAAATGCGACATAAGATTTGCTAGTGTTCTTAATCTTTACAGCACTCTTCACCTGTTTTCCCGGTTCATCTGCCAAAAAACAATATAAAATTAAATCAATAAAAGCAGAATGTAATCGCTCACACTCCAACACGAAATTACATGACTAAAAAGACCCGAAAATTGTGCAGTTAAAAGGAAATGAAAAAGTAAAATAAGTAAAGTCAAAGATAGTCAACGGCAACGTACAAGGAAAGTAGAGATTGTTAGCTGGATCGAGCCGAAGCCTACGCCGAGCCGGAAGCAGTGATCTGGCAACGGAAGTAACGGAAGAAGTAGAACGAGAGTTATTGGATCCGACGCCGTTTTGGTGACTGTGATTCTGAGAGTGAAGATTCTGTGTAGACGAAGAAGATGAAGAGGTAGTTCCTGATTGCCAAAAAGGACAAAGCTTCCAGAGCTTTCCGTCGGAGTTATGTGGCTTGTGGTGGTCGGCGATGGCCATCGGGTGGAGTTTTGGCCGGAATTCTACTGGAGTTCTCCAATTTTCAGGTCATAAAAATTAGGGCAAGTTGTTGAATTGTCCTTTGCGAGGAAAAAGCGCTCACGTTGACTTAGATGTTATTTAAGGTCAGAAAGAAGTCACGTAATGTAATTATATAGAAGTCTTCGGGTAGATTTGTTGCTTTGTTGTAATTCGTAAATTGTCGTTATTTACTGTCTGGAGAAAGTGTTGCAGTTTGCTCGAAGTGGAAAGTGCACAGAAACAAGCGCATTTTTTCGGACTTCAAATCACAGTTTTAATTGCATTTTCCTTTTGTTTTCACGTCCGTTCACACTTACCTTAAACATTAATTTAGTTAAAAAAAGTCTTGCAAAATTAACATTCTACGCTGACAATTAACAACCTGAAGATCATTGCCGGAGTAGTTGTTAATTTATTGCAATCTCTTCTGGATGATTAGTTATTACACAGCATGACGAGTTGTTAATTTTGAGATTGACGGGAGATGGAATTTGTTATATTTGAAGGAAAGATAATTAACGTAAATATCTTTTTATGTTTAATATTTAACAATCATCTAGAGATCGGGTCAAAATCAATGCATGTGCATGTTTTGAAAGAAATCCTTCTACCATTCAAGTCAAGTCATTTAAAAATCCTGAATTTGTTTTCTTTTTTCATATCCACAGATTATATCTTAAATTCAATATTTTAAAATTCCTCACATTTCACTTAAATTTCTTTAACTCACAGAAAAACAAGTATAATCCAGTACTATTGCTATCAAATATGTTTTATAATTAGATTTTATTTTTGTCATGAAACACACATCATCGTTTTCAGTTGACGACATAATTTAAGTGATTTCAAATCAGTAAACACATTCAAGGAATAAAAGTTGATTTTTTTTGTGAGAAAAATTAACAAACGTGTCTAGCACTAAAATCGAAATGCAATATACAAACATCATTAAATTAAAAAATGCATAGCTGAAGAAGGAGGAGTGTGTAAGTTAGACAGGATTAGAGAGAGGAAAACTAACGTGAGTAGACAGCGAATGTGAAATGGCACGGCGTATGGCTGTTAGCCAATGACAAAAAACCCATAATGACCACGCACACCTACTGGTTAGCAATGTTATCAATGAGCATCAAGTATATTATTACCTTCAAAGGCCGGCAAATATGATGTGAGGGATATAATACTTTTCCATTAACTATATATTCGCATTCCGAGCACAGTAATTCACAATATATAGGAAGCAATTCCTTTATTCAAAAGGCAAAATTAGTCGAAGTAGTGTGTTCTGAATACTAGGCGATGATTGCGTATATAGGGAAAATATTATTCCTTCCATTCAAGGGCAAAGATGTCAAATTATATTTTAGTACGAACTTGTAACTAAAATTATAATATTTGAAAACTAGTAATAATAAGTCCCGGTATAAGTTACAATAGTTATTAATTTAAAATAATTTAAAAATACTTTTAAAATCATGATAAATATATCTACTCGTATTTAAAATGAAAATTAGATAACATATGCATCGAGGAAAAAAAAGTTAACTTTAAGTTTGAACCAAAGCCAATCATAGATTTACGAGCGAAGGGGGGGAGTAATAATGGATTGTACAAAAATAATTGGTGGTTAATTAAAGACGAAGGCGGCTGAGTGGACGTTGCTCCTATAAGACATTTATATTTGTCGGCTAGGTTTGTTGGCGTAGGTTCGTTGGAGGGTAGGAATTAGTTAGGTAATTAAACAAACACTTTTCAGGTGACTTTGACCCTCCACCCTTTTTCATTCCCTCAAGAATTTATTACTCCAATCTCTTGCTCCCTGGTGGAGTAGTAAAATGTGCAATCAGGCTCTCAGTACCATCCACCCCATCCACTGAAAAATAATAATATTATAATGATAATAATAATTAAACATAATATAAAATTAGAAAAAGGGCCAAATATATTCTTTTATTTTCAGATATTGTCTATATTTAACCTTCGTTATACTATCCAGCCAAATTTACCTCCGCGTTATACTATCCGACCAAATTTACCCCTACGATTAGCAAACTTTTAAAAATCATCCTTTGATCTGTTAAGTAATCTAAAATTCTCCCAATTTTCTTTATTTAAATCACTTGCTGTTCTTCTTGCTCCATTATTTTCAGAAATTTCTATTGGTGTGAATGCTAAAGATACTAGACTATACAAATTATTCATGGATATTTTTAATTACCAATGCACCCACTTCTCTTCTTGTGATAATGGGTTGGAATTGGTTCAAAAATTTATTTATTTTTCAATCATATACACATTGTAGAATTCAGTGGGACTATTTATTGTGCATTATATGCAGCTGATCATCACGTATGTAGATGCATATTCGAATATATTTTGTTATTGTCTGGTTAGTATAGAGTTCGATCGACTCACTTAAGAGTGAACAATGTGTACGCATTTGATTAAAAATAAGTTAAATTCGACAATGTAAAGTCTCCAAGAAACTTTACCTTCTATAACTAAGACTTGCAAAGTCTCCATATCTTTGGTGCAATGAATTCATTAAAGTTGGGGTGCTGCAAATACTTTTGGAATTTAGACAAGCTGCCTAATTAGATTCTTCAATTGTTTCTCTTTCTCTTATTTTTTTCTCAATTAAGAAAGCAGGTAAATACCAATTGTTTCAAAAATAGTGGATCAAGAAGAAGAATAAGTGACTTAATTAAAATAATTTGGGCGATTCTGGGTCACCTGACGGACTGAAGGGTAATTCTTAAAAGTTTGCTGATGGTAGAGGTAAATTTGACTGGATAGTATAACGGTAGGGATAAATTTATCTGAATAGTATAATGGAGGTTAAATGTAGACAGTATCCGAAAGTAGAGTATATTTGGCCCTTCTCCCTATAAAATTTAAGTTATATACTCCCTTCGTCACGTATTACTTGTTCACATTACTAAAAATATCTATCTCGAATTACTTGTCAATTTACAAAATCAAAATATATTTAATTAAATTTTTCCCATTTTACCCTAAAAATTAAATCAGTTTTGATGGTGTCTATTCATAAGGGTGGGCGTAATATCGACCGAACCGAAAATTTCAAATTTTTTGATTTATTCGGTCGGTTTGCGATTTATAGTTTTAAAAAATTTGGTGTTTGGTTCGGTGATTGGTTTTCGGTTAAACTGAAAAACCAAATTTTTTTTGGGTGTTTTTTATTGTCTTTAGATTTGGATGAGAAGATGAAGAAGGTGGCTCTGCACATCCTAGAAAAAAACAATGTTGATAGGTTTGCCGAACGTGTTGACGCTTATTACCAGAAATGGCCACAGCTACTAGTACTGATTGTACAACAACTATGTCTCTTTGGCAGATCGCTACTGCCAAGCACCTGCCAAGAACCATCATTCTAATCGTCGATATTCTTCTCATATTCCATCATTAACTTTCAGTGAATGTGATGAGGAAGACAATAGTGGGGAGATCGTTGAGTCTGATACTGAGAGTTTATTATCATATCAAGCTTCTTTTTCACCTTCAACACAAGGCAAATTTGATACAGACATGATTGCTGCTGACTTGGTGCTCAGAACTGTGGAATATGATTTTGTCTTAGACGAGTTTAATCAAGTAGATAAGCAAAACAATGAGTCATTAAGGAAGGTAGAGTTACAGAAAATCTTACTATACGTGTTGGAATCAGAGAGGTTGATACTGTTAAACGAGAATGCTAGATTAGGATACAAGGTAGCTGCATTGATGGAGGAAAACAAAGGGTTATCTTCGGAATCTCTGTTCTTGAAGAGGAAGGCTGCTGAGTTAGCAAGGTGCATATTAAAAATGTGTGAAAACAAAAGAGCTTAGATCTGGAGAAGAAAATTGCAAAGAATGGACTAAGGAGCAAGTCTTACTATGGGTCACCGAAAAATCGAACTCATTAAATTGAACCGAACACGAATAAATCGAATCGAACCGAAGTTATTATCGTTCGATTTTGGTTATTAAAATCAAACCGAAAACCGAATAAACCGAACCGAAATTCTACAAATCCGAACCGAACTGACCGATGCCCACCCCTATCTGTTCATATGCTTTATGCTACTCCGTCAACGAAAACTTTTGAATAAATGATCTGGATACACTTTATTAACTTGAGTTGATTAGTTTAAGGCTACATAAATAGTCTAATAGTAGATATTAAAAAGAGTTAAAAGGGTAAATTAGTAAAAATAATTTTCTTATTTATGCTTTCTTAAGGTGTGTGCAAAGAAAAAATGGACAAAGTAATATGGGACGGATGTAGTATATTGTAATTTGAAGAAAATATTATTGATATCCGTTAATTTTCTTTTCCACATTATCAATTATTTATATTTTTAATGCGACTAGTCTTTGGGTATGTGCATTATACGTATACACTGTTTCAATAAATAAAACTTTTTAAGAAAGTTACATGAATATTCTATTAAAATACTTTTGCTTGTTTGTTTTCTTATGAAAAATGTATAACGAATTTTTCTATTATGTTGTATGTTGTATTTATTTTTACTTTCACAAAATATATGTATATACGGTTTTTCTATCCATCATAACCTAGGTTTCTTTTTACCTTTTTCTCCACGCATAAATGGCAAGTGTTTCATTATCAATTAGATATTTGCACTAATTTGTACACAAAAAGTTATATCGACTAAAAATATTTTGTTCTGAAACACTTTTGAAAGAAACAGAACACTACAGTTGGAACCGTCAATTGCTAGCATCTCATACAAAAATAATGAAAGAACACAAATTGTATTTCATAAAAAGAAAATTATTTTTTATATTAGATTGAAGTTCCGAAAATATATGTACATTCCAAATAAGTATCACATAAGCATTTCAAGTATTAGTAAAGTACACATTTGTTTACTCGTAAAATAGTACAGTTGAATTTGTAATGTGGCTTATGAACAAGGAATCGATTTGATCCCAAAAGGATAAATAAATTAAATAAAATGCAAGACTTAGCGTTGAAATCGAGGTAATACAGCAAATAGCTTGGTTCCGAAAGTAGAGCTTTCGAATGCAGTAATAAAAATATCAATAGACAAGAAATAAAGTGTTATTGAGCTTTTGAATAATATGTAGCATAAATTTGTCATAAATTTGTCCCTTACAATGGCTGTTAAAGTCATTATTTATAGTTGCACATAGGGAACAAGGTTCTAGGATCAAGTCCTTCTTAAATGACAATTATGGGGCCATTGATGAATATGTAATAGCAAGCTATGAATGTCAAAATTCTCTATAACGGATTGTGTATTTTATACTGCAAAATATTCTTGATTTAATGTTATCGGGTGGCAAATATTCGTTTGTCTTTATTAGCAATATTCTCCCCGGGGTCTTCCCGGTGCCAACAGAACTTGCTGCCCTCGGTCTTGGTTTCTATTTGCCTCTTTTTTCATTTGTTCCCGGTTTCATGTGTCGCTCAATTATTCGAGCATTTTATACGAACCGATTTTACTCTATACAGATAATCTCCCTGCTTTCTGGTGGTACATCTTTGTGTCATCAGGAAGTTGGTGAAGATACCTTTCATTGCGAAAATTTTTTTGATCCCCCCTCTGAAAAGTTTCTGACACTTTATTACACGCACGTCTCTCCGCATTTAATGCCCCGAGCATGCGTCACATCACGATTTAGCAATACTTTCGCCAGTCCTCAAGGTAATCATGTCCATAATTTTAGCTGCCTATTCTTTTACTTATACCCTCATTCTTCTTCTTTTACCACGTTACAATTTTTCGAACACTCTCTCAAATCCTTTGCATTCAATTCTTTCTTGGTTTCACTCCTCTTTAATCTTCTTCTTCAAAGAATTCATACCTTCTTCTTCTAACCATGGCCTCCTCCTCCAAGAACTCAAGTTCTTCAAAAAATAAAGAAAGCACCAATGATGTTGTCCCTCCTACAGTGAGACATCATTCCCAGAAGGCTTAGTACAACCAAGGATTTTGAAGAGAATTTTCCTTCTTCCAACTCCCATACATGGGCTGTTTTGGTGTACCCTTCTTCCATCCATCCTTCTAGCATTTCTTTATGAAGGAGGATTGTGGTTGTCATGAGCATCATCGCTCCTGATCTGACGGAGCGAGTAACCTTTCTTAAGAAGGGTTTTACATACGTTTACACATACCATTTTACTTTGGGCCCATTCTCGTTTTACGGAGGACTTGTCCCCGTAGTCTTGGAATTCTACTTTCAAGTTGGCATTTTTACCAATTTGACTTTAAGTGTTATACTGTAGCTAAATTTTCTCTATTGTCTAATATTTTTTTAGCGCCAATCTTCTCCTTTATGTAGCCTAAGAGGTCTTCTAATCACAAAAAACTGTAGTGGGATTATAATGCAAAAGTTATAATTACGGAAATCAAGTAATAACAAAAATATTTATTAGATATACTTTTGATTGATAAATATTTGAATTTATTGAATGAAAATAGAACGTATGGGGTATAATATAAATGTGTTTGATTTTTCTTATATAAACTTGGATAAATTTTATTTTTAACTTTAAACTTGGTCTTCTTAAAAGATTTTGGAATAAGCGCTTTGGAGAAGGATATTTTGATATTTGATTATTTTATTCTGGAATATCTAATCCTCAAAATATTATCTCACATTGAGTGTAGAATAAATCATAGCAGCTAATTAACATTGTGGTATAATTATTCTCGCAATTTTTTATATCAAAAAAAAAAAATTAATCCAAACACGAAATTAAATAATCCCACATTTTATCCCAGGATTATTATCCTTCAATTTTGTTTAATGTAAACATTCTTTTAAATTTTTAAATATTTTCTTAGTTATTTTTATCTAGATATTGGTGTAATTTTCAAAATATTACACAAAAATTAATAAAGAAAAAATACTTAATTATTTGTTCTAAATTTTGAGTGTAGTTTTTAAATATTACTCTAAAAATCAGTGAAGAAAAAATATTATTTGAATATGAAGGGAGTTCAAGTATTATATGGAAGTGTATCGGATTGTTTATTTTGTTGGAGAACCTTTTACATGTTTTTTTTTTCTTATTATAGTATTCTTGTTAAATCCTACATATTAGGATTTCATACACAGGTCAAATAAGGAATAATCTAATAACTAAAATTTTAGTGGTTTTTAAAGTCCTAAATATTACGAAAGGAACTTAAATTATAATTTTATCTAATGTGAAATTTATTTTTAAAGGATAAAAATGACGAACGACATTTCGATAAGAGCCTTGTGCTTTTAATATAGAATAGATAGATAGATATTGATTAGTTACTGTGGATCGCATTTTAAAGAACTTGATATCGTAAAAGTTTTTATTATCAGTATGTAAACGGTAAACTCCAGCAATAGCACAACATAAAATATAATTGAATTTTAATGCAATTGAGTTGACTTGGGTTTCTTAAATAAACTGAATGCCAAGGATATTTTTTCTTGAAACTTAGTGAAAATGTACGTTACTATTCAAGGCCTTTTGCATTAGTGTACTACTATGAACAATTTATAGCATTTTTATTTTTACAATCTTTTACTTCAAAAGTAAAACAACTTACTCATAGCCCTTTGCAGGAAAGCCTTTAAGCTAAATTAAAAATTGATCCAGGTTTGCACTCTTCGCTTGAAAAAAAAAAAAAAGATGTCGAACTAATACTTCTTGTAAACTCTCATCCTTTTTGTAGTTTTATTTTTAGATACCTGTATAATTTTCTTAGTTATCACATTCTACTAACAAAATCCAAGCGTTACGTAATTAATAGTATTGTTTGCCCCAAAAAGTGGAAACAAATCAATTGAATTTTGAGCGTGGGAAACGATAAGTAAGTGACGAACTCGATTGAAGATAAATATATGATAAGATAGAGAGGATACAATATTTGAGAAAGATTATGATAGCAAGACTAGGTAGATCAATATATTGCCTTTGTATTTCTTGTTTACAGCCCTTTTTCTCTTTTTTCGTCACCCCTGAACCGGTGCCTCAACACACATATATATAGGAAAAAATCTACCCC
>MCJB01049718.1:0-26964 GCA_002018475.1 Nicotiana obtusifolia
ATATATATAACAAGGTATTATATTTTAGTAATATATTTATACACTTTGGTAAAATATTAACAAGAAAGCGACCAACTTTGGTCGCCAGTATATATACCTTTCTATTAGCGACCAAAGTTGGTCCCCAAATGAAAATCTGATTTATTTTAATTTTCCAGTAAGCGACCAACTTTGGTCGCTTATGGCACCATAAAATTTCATCCGAGAAGCGACCAAAGTTGATCGCCAAAATTAAATTCTGATTTAATTTAATATTCATGGAAGCGACCAACTTTGGTCTCTTATGTCACCATAAAATTCCTTCCAGTAGGCGACCAAAGTTGGTCGCAAATTTAAATTCTGATTTAATTTAATATTCAAAAGGGGCGACCAACATTGGTCGCTTATGTCCCCAGAAAATTTCCCTTCCTTGAGCGACCAACTTTGGTCGCCAATATTAAACGTGGGTCCAGTTGAGCGACCAAAGTTGGTCGCCATATTTGAATTTTCTTTGACCAGATTTGTTTGACCAGCCCGGTCAAAATGTTGAACAATTTAGCGACCAATGTGCGACCTACTTTGGTCGCTAGTTTATTTAAGTTTTTTTTTCATTTTTTTTGTCTATTTTGGCGACCAAAGTTGGTCGCTTTTTGTGGCAGACCAACTTTGGTCGCTAATATTTGGTCTCTATATCCCTGATTTCTAGTAGTGGCGGTATTAAATGCGAGAAGACGTGCGTCCTTTCAAGTGTCAGAAGTTGTTCAGAAACTTTCCCCCCAAGAAAGGAATCTTCACCTACTTCATGGTAACACTAAGTTATGTCATCGGAAAGTAGAGGGACTATCTGTATAGAGCAAAATCGATTGATAACATATGGTCAAATGGTGACATGACACGTGTAACCGAAGATAGACAAAGGACGAGTCGGGAAACAACCGATGCAACAAGGGGAACATAGTCGTCGGTTGAAGTTCAAAGGTCTACCATCGGTTATCATTCAATGAGGAAATATTCATTAACATTAAATGAGAGACCGTTGCAAAGATTATTTGCATTTAAGGCCTGCCGTTACATGTTATTCAATGATATTTTTATTATCATTTAAGAGGAGCTTGATCCTATGATCTTATTCCCCTAGGTAGAGCTATAAATAACAGATTCAACAGCCATTGTAAGGACATGTATATTTTACTATTTTGCTATGAAATTAACAGCTTTCTTTCACTTTGTCGTTATTCCCATTTGTGCCCTCGGAGACGCTGAGTTCGGAGCCAAGCTTGTTATCTTCTTCAATTTCAATCGTTAAATCTCAATTTAATTTTATCTCTTTATTATTTTTGGATCAAACAATTCGTTTGTCAATAAACCACGTAATAAATTTAAGCATACTGTTTTGCAGGTAAAAACTACATACTTCTGAAAATATAATTTGATTATTCGTTTCCAAAACAACTACTCCCTCCCTTTCAATTTAAATGACACACTTTCCTTATTGGTCCGTTTAAAAAAGAATGACACATTTCTATAATTGGAAATAATTCAATTTTAAACTTTTATTTTACTCATTTTACCCTTAGTGAGAAGCTTTTATAACCACACAAATGCCATGGCCCAACAAAGCTTTTAACCCAGCTTTTAAGACCACAAATTTTAAAAGTCTCTCTTTTCTCTTAAACTCCATGCCGAGTCAAACTATCTCATTTAATTGAAACGAAGGGAGTACTACTATTAGAAAACAAACTGAAAGCATTTAAAAGTATATTATTTTGATACAGAAGCATTCTCTGAAAGAGAAGTTCTATTAGCCAGTTCCAAATGAAACTGTTTATAATTGCCCAATCCCTAACGCCCTACGTCGTTAAAGTAGAAATGGCATGGCCTTATTACAGGACGACGAAAGGAAAGAATCTGCAGCTACAGTGGAATTGGGATTGCTCGTAGAGCTAGGTTGGGCTTTCAGCGAAGTAAGACCAAATTTTTCATCCATGTTCAAATCTTTAGCATCAATTCCACCATCTAATTTCCAATTAAATTTATTTATCAACGAACCTAGCACTACCGGAATCATCCTCTCCGCCAAAGGCAATGCAGGACAAATCATGAGACTTCGCATATTTGAGTTCTACCTCTTTCTTGACAATGCATTCTGATAAAGTGATACCTTATGTCGATATGTTTGCTTCTATCATGATACTGAATTTTTTGCGAGTGCCCGTGCAGACTTGTTGTCAATACAAATCTCTGTAGCTTCAATTTGTGATAAATTAAGCTCCTTCAACAATCTTCTCAACCAAATAACATGACACGTACAAGATGTTGCTGCTTCATATTCAGCTTCACAAGTCGAGAGAGTAACAATTTATTGTTTCTTTGAACTCCAAGAAATAACATAATCACCTAAGAAAAACGCAAAACCAGTTGTGTTTTTTCTATCATCATCTCTCGCATAATAACTATCACAGAATCCCATAAGGTTGAAATCACTAAAAGAAGAATAAAATCGCCCAGTCAATCGTACCTTTTAGGTAACGAAGAATTCTTCTAGTGACCTTCAAGTGAGTGGAGGTCGGAGCTTCCATGAAGCGACTTACTACTCCAACTACAAAGAATATAATCTATTCTTTGCATCAATTGTCTTAAGATTCAAAGAAAAATAATCTATTCTTTGCCATAGCACTTTAGCAATTAAAATTTCACTTGAATCTCTAATCCAAAGATGCATATTTTTCATGTGGATGTCATATTCCTTTTCAAGAAGTTGGCCCAAACTCAAAATATTACTTTTTAATTTTGGCACATAATAGACATCTTGAATTAACTTGTGGCCACCATTTCTAAAGGAGATCAGAATCGTACCTAGCCCTTTGATTTGAATCTTTGAGATATCTCCAAAGGACACATTACCTCACCGTTTTATTGATCTCCACAAACTTTTCTTTGCATCCACACATGTGATTGCTTGCTCCATTATCCAAATACCACGAGCTACAATCCTTGTGTGCCAACAATAATGTTGACTAATCTTATTCTTTCTTGTTCTCTAACAAAGTTAGCTTTCTCTTCAACATTGCTACGACATTTCCAAGAGTAATGGCCAAATTTATGAAAATTATAACATTCAATTTTTGATTTGTCATACCTTTGTCCATTATTTTCTTAATAGCAGCCACGTCCTCTTCCTCCTCTTTGTCCACGACCACGACCACTGAATATATGGTAGCACTTCGTGTGCAGATCCAGGTACTTTCGGATATGGCAGTTGTTAGATTTTGGAGATTTATCTGTTTGGAGACTATCGAGGTAGCTGCTTGGCGTTCGCAAACCTTGACTCTCTTTCCCTTCGATTATTTGTACTATTCTATATTTTTAGACAGCACTTTTATTAATCAGACTGTGTTGTCATTTAGATGCTCATCTACTTAGTGACACCGAATTTTGGGAGTGTATTTTATAAAGACAGTATTTTGTATAAAAACTTTGTGAGATTTTACCCTTAAATTTATTTATTGTGTTTTCAAACTTAAAGGAATTGGTGGTTTATTGAGATTGTCGGCTTGCATAGTATTAAGATAGGCGCCATCACGACATGTGAGATTTTGTGTCGTGACAGGTTCCCAAGTTGTGATTGCGTAGCACAAACAAGCAGCCCCCAAATTCCTTCTTCACGATCACGTACATCATCTCGCGATCGCGATGCAAAACACCAGCACGAGCAACCAGCAGCATCCAAAGCACCCAAACTTGGTCCGAAACCATCCCGAAACACGGTCCAAACATACCAACCAGTTCCAAAACATAACACGAACCTGCTCGAGGCCTCAAATCACACCAAACAACATCAAAACTACGAATCGAAGATCGACACCTTTCTTTAAAGTTTCAAACTTCCAAGCTTCGACGAACGCATCTGAATTATATCAAAATATTCCGGAATGACGCCAAACTTTGCATACAAGTCAAAAATCACGATACGAACCTATTCCAAGGCTCGGAATCCCAAACAGACATCGATAACACCAAAGTCCACCTCAAACCAAACTTGGGAAATTCTATAACTTTCAAAATGCCAACTTTTCACAATAAGCGCCGAAATGCTCCAGGGCGACCCGATACTCAACTCGAACATACGCCCACGTTCGAAATTATCATGCGAACCTATTGGAACCTTTAGATCCTGATTCCGAGGTCGTTTACTTAAAAGTAAAATCTTAGTCAATTCTTCGAACCTAAAGCTTTCGAAATTAGAATTTTCCAGCCGGATCAACTCTGAACTTCCCGAAATTCAATTTCGACTACACGTACAAGTCATAAAACATGAAGCAAAGCTACTCAAGGTCTACACGTACTAAAAGTAGGAACACTTTAAGTTGAAAGTTAATTTACAAATTTGCCCATCACAAGTTAAGTAACAATTTTGCCCTCTCAATCAAACACTATTTCAACAACATTGGTGTACAAAGAGGTAATTATACATGCTAATGAGGATAAATAAATTTAAATAAATCTGTAAATACAATGAACGATGGACTTTAATGTCCTTTAGAAGCTTACTTATCATCCTTTATTATACTAAAAGTAGAAAGCCCCGACAGCTAAAAGTTGAATTACCTAAATGCCTATAAAAACTTGAACTTTGCCCTTCTTTTGCCCTTCTTTTGAGTCTCACTCCTACAATATTCTTGTACTAAAAGTTAAATGTGCCTTCCAACAAAAATTTAATTTGTACCACAATAAATGGCTAGATAAATAAGTAGACATAATCCGAGCTACTTTCAGTTAATGACTTCCATAATGAATATACGTTTATTTTTCAGAATTCTAAGCATCACGCGAAAACTACTTTGGGGAAATGTATCTGGTACTCTATGAAATTGCTGGTACTTTTAATATTCCACCTAATCATCAATTTTGCTTTTATTTTATTCCTATCTAAATTCATGAAATGTTTCAGTTGAGAATATATTTCAACTGGGAATATTACTGCCCCCAAGAGAAAAAAATAGCTCATTTTCCCTCTTTAGCTCTACTGGTCAGTTTTTGATCTTTTGTATACAGCAGGATGAGGATAATCCAATTTCTTTATCATTTCACGATTTATTTTCTTGGTTCTATAGGTAATTCGATTGCCAAACTAATTAGTGATATTACTTACATATGTTTAGAAGAGAGAGTGATTGTGCTTTATTAGACCTGGAAGTCATCTAAACAATATATATGATCTTGTTCAAGGTAAATGGACTCTCAAGGCATGCTCAGACTAATTTTTCCTTAGTTTTTTGATTAATGGATTAAGAACATGCATGTGATAATATTGTTTATTTTTATTTTGTTTTATTCTATTTCTTATAACATCTTTTTAATTAAAATATGAATGTTTGTCGTGGATTAGCTCTTAAATTAGAATCGTGGATTTTATCTCACACTTTAATTTTGAATTTCTATAACTTCAGTACACTTCATTAGTATACCGCAAAATATGACGAATATGCATGCCAACTCAATGCACAAAAATTACTGCTTTAAGAGCTAACTTGATGAACTTGGATTCATTACTGATTTCCTTCAAAATTTCTTCGAAAGTTGATCATTCAAAGATTCTACATTGTAAATCGTAACACTAAATAAAACTTAACATGAAATCATGCTAGTTTATGCCTACGATAGGTTTCATAAACACATTCATTATCTATAGCTAAATAAGATCAAGATTCATTATTCTTTGAAAATTACATTTCTCCTTATAATTTTCATTTTATATAGTTCGAACATATTTTTTAATTGTTTATATGATTTGTAAATTTTTTTACTAATTCTGGATACACGTGCAATGTGAGTGCCCATGAAGTTGATCCTCAGAAGAAAATCGATATAGTAAATCCATATAATGAAACATCGATTGATTGCTTGATGAGCTTATATAAATGAATTATAAATCAGTAATATGCATAAGCATCACCACTAGAAGAAACAATAGAGGAAATCTGCAGATATACCAGGTAATTTTTTTCCTCCTCTGTTATATGAAATTGTTACTCTATTTTTATTAAGCAATACTCTTCACTGTTATTAACCATTTTTGCTTCTTTGATGATTAGAAAACTAACTTATTTTCTATTTGACTCTACACTTTGAAGTTTTATACTACTAATAAAACAAATTTTCGACTGAAAAATTCCAAGGGGAATAAGGCAGTCAAAAATTTTTGACCGTCCCAGTTGGAAATATAATTAAAATTATATTTTTATTTATTTAATAATTTTTGCCTCCAAAATTTGATCATTTCCGTCGATCAATTATGCTGAAAATGCCGTGAAAATATAATTTTAGAATTTCGACTGAATCAGTCGCAAAAGTTAAAAAATGAATATTCCGACTGATTGGTCGGAAATGCTAAAAACAAAATTGGGTTTGACTGGTCAAGGCACTTGTGATTGATTTGGTTGCAATTTGAAACTTTACAAATGCTTTTATACAGGCTCCAAACCCGTTTTTCCTTCTTTATTCTTTCTTCTCTATTTTTTATTCCTCTCCTCCCCTCTACTCTTCTTCTCCCACCCGATCTATTTTCCTTCTTCTCTCAATACAAGGTAAGTAATTCCCTCTCTCTCACTCTCCTTCTCCCTCTACCAACCCCCTCTCCCCCGTCCAGCCCCCTCTCCTTCCCCATAATATTTTTGCCCCAATTTGTTTAACTCCTTTTTGGTGCAGTGAATTCGGCGGCTCTTCTCCTCTCCGGTGGTGGTCCAACAATTTCTCCGGTGAAGTAAATCTGGCGGCTTTGGTACAAGGTAATATTTTTTGTTAGTAATTGTCATCTTCTTTCTTAGGTTTCATACGGTTCAAGGATTTCGGATTTACTATGGAAACTTTCTTGTTCTTAATTTGTTTTTAATTTTTTAGCAATTTTTAGTTGTTTTTAGTATGTATAAATTAGATACACTAACAATGTTTACTTATACTTTTAGCAATATAGTATATAGTATGGATAATTTTAGTTAGATGTTCTTGTGAAAGTGGCTAGTATACTTGTATGTATACAATATTAAATCAAGAAAATTTTTAGAATAATTTAGGTATTTTCTACAATTATGGAATTCTTATTTATATAAAAAAAATAACTTAAGTGCTAATACTTCTCTTTTAGAGTTGAACAGTATTTTAAAGAGTTAGAATTTTTATACATTCAAGTTAGGTTAGTTAAGAAACAACTTAAGTGCTAATAGTTCTCTGTTTCGGCTTTTCGTTTGAAAATTCTCCATGCTCTGTCTATATGTTAATTATCTTATTTATTATTGGAACGAAATGAAGAAAATGCAATCGATTAAGTATTAGAGTGCTATCATATGCTAATTTGAAATAAATTAGATTAATTTATATGTTTTAGGACTTTTTTGTCTTATAATAGTTTAATGTACCTATCAATATTGAAACCAAACAAGTATTATAGTAAAATATATAATTAAACTATTTAGATAACCTTTGGGATAATATAACTTAGTAACTACTATAAATAAAATAAATATGTCAACATCTAGTTTTTTTTGTTTGTGTAGATGGCATTTTCGCACTGCAGATGAATGTATAATAGGAATCATCCTAATCGTGTGGGGTTAAGGGATGGATTTAAAAGAAGGGCTTGCTGGATTTATTGCTAAGGCAAGGACACTTGATGATTTTCGTATTGAAGGAACAATTAGGTGCCCTTGTGTGAAATGCAAGTGTGTTAAGTTATTGGGAGAAGATGTTGTTACATGTCATTTTTTTTAAAAGGAATTTGTGAAAAATTATTATGTGTGGATTGCTCATGGGGAGAATCTTGATAGCGTAAATGATGTTGATTTTCATAATTCTTTTGGTGGTGATGAGGGTAGTCCCATAGTGGAGAATAATATTGAAAATTCTAGATTCAATGACATGATGAGGGATGCCTTTGAGATGTTCCAGGGGACTCAATATGAACCAAATGACGAGGCTAAGAAGTTCTTCAAAGAGTTAGAGGAAGCTAGTTGGCCATTGTATGAAGGCTTAGTGCATTCCAAGTTGTCGGTTGCTGTTCGATTACTTCAGATTAAGTCGGATAGTTATATTTCTCAATCGGGCATGAATTCTATCATTGGGCTTATGAATGAACTTAATCCGAGTAACATTAACCTACCAAAGATTTCTACATGACAAAAAAATTGATTTCCAAGTTAGGTCTTTAATCAGAGAGGATTCATTGCTGTGAGAATGGTTGCATATTATTCTATAAGGATGATGCATCTCTAGAGAACTACAAACTTTGTAACAAGCCTCGTTACAAGGATGCCACAAATGATAAAAAGAAGAAGATCCTGATGAAGACGATGCATTACTTACCCTTTATATCAAGGTTAAAGAGGTTGTATGCATCAATGAGCTCCGCTCCTCATATGAGATGGTATTATAAGCATAGAAGGGATGGTGTTCTATGTCATCCATCAGATGGAGAAGCATGGAAGCATTTCGATAGGGTATTCCCGGACTTTACTAGTGAACCAAGAAATATTAGGTTGGGATTATGCGCTGATGGATTCACGCCATTTGCAGTTTATGCTACACCATATTCATGTTGGCCGGTGTTTGTTACGCCATATAATCTTCCACCTGAGTTATGTATGACAAGTCCATATTTGTTTCTAACTTGTATTGTTCTAGGTCCGTACAATCCAAAAAAGTTGATTGTTGTTTACATGCTGCCTTTGATTGATGAGTTGAAGTTATTGTGGCATCAAGGCGTGGAAACATATGATGTATCAACTAAGCAAAACTTCAGATTGCATGTCGCTTTGATGTGGACTATAAATAATTTTCCTCCTTATGGAATGATTTTCGGGTGGTCGACTACTGGAAAGTTAGCTTGCCCGACTTGTATGCAAGATACAAAGGCATTCACTTTAAAACATGGAGGTAAGAACACATGGTTTGACTGCCATCACCGCTTCTTGCCAATGGATCATGAGTTCAGGAGAAATACTAGTGCATTTATGAAGAACTAAACTGATTATGATCTACCCAGAATCCGTCTTCTCTCCAGAAGAGATTTGGAATAGAGTTAAGGATCTACCTAAGATAACAGGGTATCCATTGGCTAATAAGATACCTCGTTATGGTGTTACACACGACTAGACTAAACAGAGCATATTTTGGGAGTTACTATAACAACTCGGCCTGTCATTTTGAGTATTTTAGCCCCGATCCCCTAAATTATGCTTCCTCTATGTTATATTGTGGTTACGTGACTTGTCGGGGTTCTTGGTGCGGTTTGGGAGAGTTTCGGAATGATATGGGACAAATAGTCCCTAAGTTGGAAGGTTAAGTCGTAGGAGTTGACTGTAGTTTGACTTGTATGAAGATGACTCCGGAAAGAAGTTTTGATGGTTCCAATAGCTTCGTAGGGTGATTTTGGTCTTAGGAGCGTGTCCGGATTTTGATATGGGGTCTGTAGGTCGTTTTGACGTTAATTAGTGAAAGTTGGAAAGTTGGAAGATTTTGGAAAGTTTGACCGTGAGTGAACTTTTTGATATCGGTCGTGTCCACACCTATGTGCCGATCTATTGTTGCTCAGTATGATAGATTTTGATATTATTTTGGGCATGGATTGCTTATCGCCCTATCATGCTATTTTTGATTGTAACGCCAAGACTGTGACATTGGCTATGCCAGGATTACCACAGATAGAGTCGAAAGGTGCTTTAGATTACGTTCCTAGCAGTGTTATCTCATTTCTAAAGGCTCAGTGTACGGTTGAGAAGGGGTGTAATGCTTATCTAGCTTTCATGAGGGATGTCAATATTGATAATCCTACCGTGTAGTCAGTTCCGGTAGTGAATGATTATCCATATGTATTTCCGGTGGATCTTCCGGGCATGCCGCCCGACAGGGATGTTGATTTGGGAATTGATTTGTTACCGGACACTCAACCCATTTCTATTCCACCCTATCAGATAGCCCTAGTAGAGTTGAATGAGTTAAAGGAGCAGTTGCAAGAGTTGCTTGATAAGGGCTTCATTTGGCTCAGTGTGTCGCCTTGGGGTGCTCCTGTCTTATTTGTAAAGAAGAAGATGGTTCTATGCATATGTGTATTGATTATCGCCAGTTGAACAAGGTTACAGTGAACAATAAGTATCCATTGCCACATATTGATGACCAATTTGATCAGCTACAGGGTGCCAAAGTGTTCTCTGAGATCGACTTGCATTCAAGTTATCATCAGTTGAAAATTCGGGAGCTAGATATCGTGAAGACTGCCTTCAAGACTCGGTATGTACATTAGGAGTTCCTTATGATGTCTTTTAGGCTGACCAACGCCCCATTAGCATTCATGCACTTGATGAACAGTGTATTTCAGCCCTATCTTGACTCATTCATCATTATGTTTATTGATGACATTCTGGTGTACTCCCGGAGTTGGGAGGATCATGAGCGGCACATATGACCTGATTGACCCAGAAGAGTGATCCGTCCAGGTGGACGGAAGAGTGTCAGGAGAACTTTCAAAAGCTCAAGACAGCTTTGACTACAGCCCTAGTGTTGGTGTTGCTTTCGGGTTTAGGGTCTTATACTGTGTAACTGTGATGCGTCGCGTATTGGTCTCGGCACGGTGTTGATGCAGGATGGTTGGGTGATTGCCTACGCGTCTAGATAGCTGAAGGTGCATGAGAAGAACTATCATGTTCACGACCTCAAGTTAGCAGCTATTGTTCATGCCTTGAAGATTGGCAGCACTATTTGTACAGTGTCCCTTGCTTTGGTCTACACCGACCACCGGAGTCTACAACATCTATTCAAACAGAAGGATCTTAACTTGCGGCAACGGAGGTGGTTAGAGTTGCTTAAGGGCTATGATATCACCATTCTATATCATCCCGGAAAGGTCAATATGGTGGCCGATGCCCTGAATCGCAAGGCGGAGAGTTTGGGAAGCTTAGCATATCTACTGGTAGGAAAAAAGCCATTAGCCTTGGATGTTCAGGCCTTGGCCAACCAGTTTGTTAGATTGGATGTTTCTGAGCCAAGCCGAGTTTTTGCTTGTGTGATTTCTCGGTCTTCTCTTTATGTTAAGGACACGATTCAGCACGACGATGCCAAAGGAGGTCACTATTGGAGATGCCGGAATATTACGAATGCAGGAGAGGCTATGTCTACCCAATGTAGATGGCTTGCATGAGTTGATTCTCCAAGAGGCTCACAGTTCGCGGTACTCCATTCATCTGGGTGCTGACAAGATGTATCTAGACTTGAGGCAGCGCTATTGGTGGAGGCAGATGATGAAGGACATAGTGGAATATGTAGCTCGATGCCTAAACTATCAGCAGGTGAATTATGAGCATCAGCAGCCTGGTTGATTGATTCTGAGGATAGAGATCCCAGAGTGGAAATGGGAGCAGATTACTATGAATTTTATTGTTGGGTTACCACGGACTCAGAGGAAGTTTGATGTTGTTTGGGTGATTGTGGATAGCTTGACCAAGTCAGCTCATTTCATTCCAGTGGTGACTACATATTCTTCAGAGCAGCTGGCTCAGGTTTATATTTATGAGATTGTTAGGCTTCATGGCGTGCCTGTATCTATCATCTCTGACTGGGGTATGTAGTCATTGCTGTTCTGGAGGGTCGTTTAGCATGAGTTAGGCACGCGGGTGGAGTTGAGTACAATATTTCACCCTCAAACGGACGCACAGTTCGAGCGCACTATTCAGAAATTGGAGGATATGCTTCGTGCGTGTATGATGGAGTTTGGGGGTTCTTGGGATCAGTTCTTGCCGCTTGCGGAGTTTGCCTACAACAACAATTGTCAGTCGAGCATTCAAATGGCCCCGTATGAGGCTTTGTATGGTAGGCGGTGCCGGTCTCTAGTAGGTTGGTTTAAGCCGGGTGAGGCTAGGCTAGTAGGTGCAGACTTGGTTCAAGATGCTTTCCAAAAGGTTAAATTGATTCAGGATCGACTTCGTACATCCCAATCCAGACAGAAGAGTAATGCAGATCAGAAGGTTCGCAACGTTGCATTCATGGTTGGGGAGCAGGTCTTGCTCCGGGTTTCGCCCATGAAAGGTGTTCTGAGGTTCGAGAAGAAGGGCAAGCTGAGCCCTAGGTATATCGGACCTTTTGAGATTCTTGAGAGGGTTGGAGAGATGACCTATAGGCTTGCACTACCACCTAGTCTGGTTGCAGTTCATCTAGTGTTCCATGTTTCTATGCTCCAAAAGTATCACGGCAATCTGTCTCACGTGTTAGATTTCAGCTCAGTCCAGTTGGACAAGGATTTGTCTTATGTTGAGGAGCCGGTGGCCATTTTGGACAGGCAGGTTAGAAAGTTGAGGTCGAATAACATTGCTTCAGTGAAGGTTCAGTGGAGGGGTCAACCAGTCGAGGAGGCGACTTGGGAGACCGAGCATGATATGCGTAGCTGTCATCCTCATCTTTTCACCACTTCAGGTATATCTCTATACTCGTTCGAGGACAAACAGTTGTTTTAAGAGGGGGAGGATGTAACGACTCGGTCAGTCATTTTGAGTATTTTAGCCCCGATCCCCTAAATTATGCTTTCTCTATGTTATATTGTGGTTACGTGACTTATCGGGGTGCTTGGTGTCGCGTTCAAGAGATTTTCGAAGTGATATGTGGCACATAATCCCTAAGTTGGAAATTTAAGTCGTACAAGTTGACCATAGTTTTAATTGTGTGAAGATGACTCTGGAATAGAGTTTTTACGGTTCCAATAGCTTTGTAGGGTGATTTGGTCTTAGGAGCGTGTCCAGATGTTGATTTGGAGGTTCGTAGGTCGTTTCGGTGTTAATTGGTAAAAGTTGGAAAGTTGGAAGATTTTGGAAAGTTTGAAGGGGAGTGGACTTTTTGATATTGGGGCCGGATCCCACTTTTGAAAGTTGGAATAGGTCTGTAATGTCATGTATGACTTATGTGCAAAATTTGGTGTCAATTAGAGTTGTTTTGGTAGGAATCGACATTAGTTTTGGAAATTCGGAAGTTCGTAAGTTCTTAGGCGTGAGTCGATGCACGATTCATGATTCATGATTCTAGTGTTGTTTGATATGATTTATGATGTATTAGGACTTGTAGGTATGTTTGGTTGAGGTCCGGGGTGCCTCAGTGTAATTCGGACCATGTTCGACGCATTTCGGATCATTTAGGAATAGATAAAGTTGCTCGTTTTCTCAGGTCTGGTTTCTTTCAATGCGATCGTGAGGTTTGGTTCGCGATCGCGAAGGAATTTTTGTAGACTATTAGTTTTTACTCTTCGTGTTTGTAGAGAGAGGGTCGCAATTGCGGCAATGGTGAAGCTTGTGCTTCACGAACGCGTAGAGCTGATTGCCTTCGCGTAGAAGGAAGTAAGGCAGTAGGGTCACGCAAAGTTGTCCTTTGCGATCGCGTGGACATGTCCGCGATCGCGTAGGTCTGTGTATCAGTTATCCGCGTTCGCATGGAGTTAACCGCGTTCGCGAAGGCCATTTTTGGGGCAGCCTCGTTTTCTTCTTCGCGATCGCGATGTGTAATTAACTGGGCAGCAGAACTTAAGTTTGAAATCGGGGGTTTATTTCATATTTCACAATTTAGACTTAGAGTGCTCTGTTTGAGGCGATATTTCGAGGGATTTTCAGAGGTATTATTGGGGTAAGAGTTCTTAACTCGAGTTTTATTAAATTTCACTAATCTATCATTGATTTTATCATGTAATTATGGATTTGGGTTGAATCAATTGGAAAAAAATGGAGGAAACTTCTTAGGCCGAATTTTGGGGATTTGAGGGAGATTTTGGTATTGGGTATGTTTGGACTCGATATCGAATGGGTGTTCAGATTTTATAATTTTGGTCGGGTTCCGAGGCGCGGGCCCGGATTGACTTTTTGGGGCGATTTTTTAATTCTTTGCTAAGGTCATAATTTTATTATTTAAATTAGTTTCTTATAGTTATATTTATAGTATGTAATTATTTTGGCTAGATTCGAGGCGTTTGGAGTTGGATAATCGAGGGAAAGTCCATCTAGTTGATTGATTTAGCGTGGTTTGAGGTAAGTGACTTGTCAAACCTTGTGTGGGAGAAATTCCCCTGAGGATTTGGTATTGTTGTGCTAATTGTGATATGTGGAGGCCGTGTATGCAAGGTGACGAGCGCGTACACGGGCTAAATATTGAGTTTTCGATTTTAGCTACGTAGTTTCTTTTTCATGCTTTAATTGAGTTACTTTAGCATGTTATATCCACCATATTTTAATCTAATTTCACATGTCTACTTATCTTATCTCTTACTTGCAACTTGTACTACATGTTTAGTTGAATTACTTGCTTTTTTTAAATTCCGTATTCATTATTTAACTATGGGATTCTTTACTTGAAATTTGCTATTCTTGAAATATCTTGCTGTTGAGTTTGGTGTTGAGTTGCAAAGGCCGTGGTTTCTATTGAGGGCAAAGTGTAAGTTGTGAATTATAATTTTATTGAGTTGTTATGTTTTTGAGATTCGTGTTATTATTGAGAGGATTTTTTGGTTGTTTGCACGAGGTTTTTGCCGTGCTGTTGTTACTATTTGCACGAGGTTTCTGCCGTGCCGTTATTACTTTTGATACGCATGCGGTGGTATAAGGTCTGGGTGTTGAAACGCTTGTGGTGAGATAAAGTGGGCTTGATACGCGTGGCTAGTAGGGGAACTACTAGAAGCCATGCGGTGTGATAAGGTAGCCTCAAATGCAGGGTGCTATTTCGGGGAAATGATTTTCAAAACTAGACGTAAAGGTTCCCGCGGTGATATAAGGAAAGACTGTGAGTTACTTTTATGATTTAGGACTACTGGACGGTACCTCGGTAGGGCCCTCTGTTGATCTTTCTCTATTTGATGTATTTGCTTTGGTTGTTGTTTTCTTAACATGTAAAAACCTTGTTTTCCTTTTGTATATTAATTGCCTTGATTCCGTGTCGTTAACTTTCCATAGATTCTTTATTGTTTCACTTCCTTTTTCTTTATCATTATATCGTTATGTCTTCTGTCTTGTTTTCTTATTATCTTCAGTAGGGCCTTGACCTGACCTCGTCACTACTCTACCGAGGTTAGGCTTGGTATTTACTAGGTACCGTTGTGGTGTACTCGTACTACGCTTGTGCACATATTTTGTGCAAATCCAGGCACATCTTATCAGTCCTGGTACTAGTGCACTGAGCTTTCTTTTGGAGACTTCAACGTACACCTGCCCGCATCTGCAAGCCTCGGAGTCACCTTCTATCCTGTTCTTCCTTATTTCATTTCACTTTTATAGACAGCGATGCATATGATTGTTCAGCACCGTACTTAGAGCTTGTGACTTATATCTCACCAGGTTTTGGGATTGTACATATTGAGTTTTGGTACATTTTATTTATGAAATTTGGTGGGATGTTCAAGTTTAATCTCTGACTTAATGTTTCCGCATATTGTTAGGCTTACCTAGTCTTAGAAACTAGGTGTCGTCACGATATACTACGGAGAAAATTTGGGATCATGACAATTACCTTATTGGAAGCACAATCTTCTTCGGCAGAATCTTGATCTCATGCATATCGAGAAGAACTTTTTTGACAACTTGTCTAATACTGTGATGGATGTCAACAACAAGACAAAGGATAACTTGAAGGCCAGGATGGACTTAAAGGAATATTGTAGGCGAAGCGATTTGTACCTGACATATTTGAACAACAAGATTCAGAAACCCAAAATTTGAGTATGCCTGATGGGCATCAAACCTGTCTAGGTGTGTTGACATGAAAGATGGAAAGTTGACGTCTATGAAAAGCCACGATTGTCAAATGAATATGTGGCAACAATTTAAGGTAAGAATAAATTAATTTTTATTAATACTTATCCTCATTCGTCTAATATTGTTTATTCAAATTTGCAGGTTAGGTGCGTGTGGCAGTCATCGCTTGAAAATCTGGTGAAGCATTGCATACTGGAGGTTTTATAGTTTTGCAGCCCATCGTTTGAGAATGGTAATTTCACTATAAAATTTTCTTAGTTTTACAAGTATGCAAATTGAACATACACACACACACACACACACACACACATATGTCACGACCCCAATTTCCCCTCCATAGGGTATCGTGATGGCACCTGGTCTTTAAGACTAGGTAGGCCTAACAATTTGCGGAATTACTAAATATGCAACTGAACTCAAATTCTCAACATATGAAATATAAACAAGGACTGCGATTTAATAATTACAACTCCCAATATCCGATAGAAATTAGTCAAAAGCTTCTAAGAGAAAATACTAAGTGTCTCTATACATCAGAGTCTAAAAAGAATGATGAAAACAACATAATAAGGATAAAGGGGGACTCCGAGGTATGCGGACGCTAGCATATATACCTTGAAGTCTCCACATACGGTCCAGCTCACTGGTATCTGGCCTGGTAGGAAGAACCTGGATCTGTATAAAAATATGTGCATAAGTGTATATTGAGTACACCACAATGGTACCCAGTAAGTGCCAAGCCTAACCTCGATAGAGTAGTGACGAGGCCAGGTCAGGGCCGTACTGGAATACAAAAGAAATGAGGCCGAAGAATATAATAATACAATGAAATGACTAAGAAGTGGACAACGAGAAATCACCGAAAAGTAATAGCATAACAAAATGAAGTACACAACAGGGGCGCTCCCGATGTATCACCTCGTAGTCCCAAATGTAAATACGCAATAGGGAGAGGGGGATCTCCTGAGGTACCGCCTCGTATTTTCAAAAGTAAATATGCAACAGGGCGGATCTCCCGAGGTACCACCTTGTAGTCCCAAAAGTAAATATACAACAGGCGATCTTCCAAGGTACCGCCTCGTAGTTACAAAAGTAAATACTCAACTCATAACCTATGGAACATCGAATTTACAGCAAGGAATCATATAGTTAAAGACTGAATACAAGATCACGGAAGCAAGTAATTCAACTAAGCATGTTGCACAAATTTTCAAGTAAAGGTCAAGACACATAGACATGCGATACTAGGCTAAACAAGATAGCTACACATGCTAAGGCAACTCATTTAAGGAATTTAAAAGAAACTACTCATCAAGAACCGAAATTTCCACAATTAGACTATGTACGCACTCGTCACCTTGTGTACACGGCGCTCACATATCACAAATTGTTGCAACAATACCAAATCTTAAGGGGATTTCCGCCACACAAGGTTAGACAAGTCACTTATCTCAAATCTCGCTCAATTTTCCTCGACTTTCCGACTCCGATCGGCTCGAATCTAGCCAAAATAATTACATACTATAAATATAACTAAGAAACTAATTTAAATAATGAAACTACGACTTTAGCAAAGAATTAAAAACTCAGCCCAAAAAGTCGACCTAAGTCCACGTCTCGGAATCGGGTAAAAGTCACAAAATACGAATATCCATTCGATATCGAGTTCACCTATACCAAAATTACACAAATCCAATACCAAAACTTTGATTAAAATCTCTAAATTTGGCCTAAGGATCTTCCATCTTTCCCTCCCCCCCTNCTCCCCCCCCGCTTTCTCAACCCAAATCCTTAATTAAATGAAGAATTAATGATAGATTAGTGGATATTAATATATAAAAAAATGAGTATAGGATCCTTAGCCAAATGTTTCCTCTGACAACCCTAAGATTTTTGCCTCAATCCGAGCTCTCTAAGTCAATGAAACTGAGATCAAACCCTCGTTTTTCCCCTTTTTCTGCCCAGTCAAACCGCTTCTGCGAGTCCTCAACCGCATCTGCGGCTCCGCTCCTGCGGAATTTCCATCGTAGGTGCGGTTCTAACTTAGGCCAGGCACATCTGCTTCTGCGGACCCAAATGTGCATTTGCGCTTCCGCTTCTGTGGCCAAGGAGCGCTTCTGCGGACCATGTCCGCTTTTGCGATCAACAGGCCTCCCAGGCCTTTCTGCTTTTGCGCTCATCCTTCCGCAGAAGCGACTCTGCTTCTGCGGCCTTCATGTTGCACATGTGACCACTGGCCACCTTCTACAGTCCCGCACCTGCGGTCTATTTTGCACAGGTGGGGTTGCACCAGAACTGGCGCACTTTTAGCCATTCTTTAAACTTCAACTTGATCCGTTAACCATCCAAAATCAACCCGAAGTCCCGAAGACCTCAACCAAACATACGAATAAGTCCTAAAACATCATAGGAATTTAGTCGAGCCTTTAAATCACATCAAACAACTCTAGAAACACAAATTGTGCATCGATTCAAGCCATGAACTTTAAAACTTCAACTTTTAAATTTGATGTTGAAACCTATCAAATCAAGTCCGGTTGACCTCAAATTTTGCACACAAGTCATAATTGACATTATGAACCTACTCCAGCTTCCAGAATCAGAATCCGACCTTGATATCAAAAATTCCATCCCGGTCAAACATTATTCACCCAACTTTCCATCTTTCGCTAGTTGACGCTAAAATGACCTACGGACCTCCAATTCAACATCCGAACACGCTCCTAAGACCAAAATCACCCTACGGAGCTATGGGAACCGTCAAAACTCCATTCTGGAGTTGTCTTCACACAAATTAACTACTGTCAATTCCTACAACTTAAGCTTCCACTTTAGGGACTATGTGTCCCATTTCACTCCAAAACCAAAAATCAAACCTCCCGACGAGTCATGTAACCACATATTGAACTAGAGGAAGCAATAAATAGGGGTTCGGGGCTAATTATCTCAAAATGACCGGCCGAATCATTACAATATATCTCTAATTACTTCTTAATTTTCTGAAAAAGGAACATGGGGGAGATGTGACTTATGCTGAGGTCTTTGTGGAGAGCCACAAGAAGAAAAAGAAGGACGGCACAAGAGAAGAATGGGTCGAACTGTGTGCTTCAAAGATATTTATGTGATCCAAACATCAACACTATATTATTTTTCCTTCTTGATTTATTTTATTTATATAACGGGTATTTTTTTATTTATTTTAGGACAGGTATCATGTTAATCTTGACGCATGACGACAAACTTAGCCTGAAGGAACTCAGCCGGCCCCGGAGGATATGACTGCAATTTGGACAGAGGCGACTGGTGGCGTATAATAAAGGTACAAAATATTATGTAATTATCTATTTTGGTATTAGTTTGAAAGTTTCGTGTTTGTTTTCTTACTTCTTTTACTGTCTTTTCTTTATTTCTCGTAAAAATAATAAATAAAGGTCGATTATACGGTGTTGGAGTACAACCATCCTCCAGTCGTCCACCAGCAGCATTATTCACTGGGGCATCAGTTTCCCAAGAAGACATGGAAGATATGCGTCAAAAAATGGATCAAATGTCGCAAGAATTTCAAGCAACTCAGGCTTTGATCCAAAAATTATTTAAAAAGAAAAGCAAGAAAGGCAGTCAAGCTGCAATGGAGTCTGAGTCCGAGTCTGAGGAGGAGACAGTGTCTGACTAGACTATTTGAATGTTTTAGAGTAGAAGTAAGAGACATGTTTAATTTATGTTGTTTGATAGTTGGTTGTTTGATTAGTTGGTTGAATTGTTATAAATATTACTGTTCTTTTTGTAATAAATATTGGATTTGGATTGTTATGCTAGGTGTTTGTTTGGTTGTTAGGTGTTTGGTTAGCTGTTTTATTTGGCAGGTGGTGTAATTAAAAATACAGCAAAAATTCTGCTAAATATTTCCTAGATTTGCAACTGAAGCAGTCGCAGATTTTCGACTGATACAGTCGCAAATTGAGAATTTCTGAAATTTATTAATTAATTAATACTCAATATGTGCGACTATTTCAGTCTGAATAATTAATTAAAAATTAATTTTATTATTTAATTTTTTGACGGAATCAGTCGAAACTTTTAATTTGTATTAATTTTTTTAATTATGGTCAGCGACTGAATCAGTCGCAAAATTAGCGACCAATTCTGTCGCAAATTGCTTAAATTCAAATGTCCCTGTATTTTTTAGTTCGCGACTGAATTCGTTGCAAATTTTCGACTAAATTATATTGCGATCACGTGTTTTCCGACTGACACTTTATAGTCGAAAATCCAAACACGATTTTCGACTGATTTTGACGGTAGCAAATTTGCTGTTTTTTTAGTAGTGTTATTTGCAAAGTTGTTATGCGCCTATAGACCACTGTTTAACAAATTGCATGTTTAGCATCTTGTTCCCTACTTATACGTTAATCTTAGTGTTTTCTTTCTATGATCGTTTGCACAGAATTGGGTTTTAATCCAATGGACGCCATGCTTTAAGTTTATTTTGCGCATGACATCATGCTTAAAGTTCATTTATTTGGAGTTTTTATTTATGAAGTTCTTTTAAATTTGATTATGTGAGACATGTGTTTACTGCTTTGTTTTTGCTATTACTATTAGTTCAATTCTCTTTTACTAATCACAAAGCAATTATAATGATTCGATCGGTCGTTTTGAGCTCTAGCGTGTCGCTCGTCGGTTTGAGGCCTTTGGTAACTTCACTTCATGTTTTGTGACTTGTACACGTAATTAGAATCGAATTTCGGGAAGTTCAGAGTTGATTCGGATGGAAAATTCTAATTTCGGAAGCTTTATGTTGGAAGAATTGACTAAAATTTGACTTTTGAGTAAACGACCTCCGAATGGGGATTTGAAGGTTCCAATAGGTTCGTAAGATGATTTCGGACCTGGACGTATGTTCCGGTTGAGTATCAAGCCGCGGAGCATTTCGGCGCTTATTATGGAAAGTTGGCATTTTGAAGGTTTTAGAATTTCCTAAGTTTGGTTTGAGGTAGACTTTGGTGATATCGATGTCCGTTTGGGGTTCCGAGCCCTTGGAATAGGTTCGCATCGTGATTTGTGACTTGTGCGTAAAGTTTGGCGCCGTTCCGGAATGTTTTGATATGATTCATATGCGTTCGTCAAAGTTTGGAAGTTTAAAAGTTGAATAAAAGATTTTTCTTATCGATTCATGATTTTTATGTTATTTGTGGCGTTTCGAGCCTTTGGATAAGTTTGTATAAGGTATTAGGACTTTTTGGCATGTTCGGACGGGGTCCCGAGGGGCTCGGGTGAGTTTCGGGGTGGTTTAGGATCATTTCTAGTCCATTTTTAATTGCTAATTTTTGGCTACAGCAGTGTGCATTACGACCGCGGACAATGGATAGCGTTCGCGAAGAGAAAAATGGAGAAAGGGGTCTGTGAATTGCGTTCGCCGAGACAGATTCGCGTTCGCGAAGAAGAAATTTCTACTATACATGGCTGTTTTTAGAAGCTCATATCATGCAATCTATAAGGAATTTGGAGATGATCCAAAAATAAAAAGTTATAGTCCTTGGTGTCTAGGTTTCAGAAATTTAAACCATTTGTCATTTGAAATTTTGTACAAAGAGATATGACCATTATACTAGAAGATGACTGGAGGAGTTGGGCAGCTTGTTCTTCGCGATCGTAATTGGTTTTCCGCGATCGCGAAATACAATTTTGAGCTAAGAAAAGTTGTGCTTCGCGATCGCGAAGCATTTTCTGCGATCTCGAAGGGTAAATACCTGGGCAGAAGCTATATTTCGGGGGTTTCAGCCATTTTATCATATTTGGAGCTATGGAGCTCGGATTGAAGCGATTTTCGTCATATGGATTAGGGTAAGTGTTTTCTACTCAATTTTGATTATATTTCATGAATTCATCCTCGTTTTTGGCATTTGGTTGATGATTCAAAAAGAGAAATTGAGGGTTTTTGTCCAAAGTTTCATAGAGTGAATTTTTGAATTTTGATTGTCGATTCGGAGTCGGATTTGAGTAAAACTAGTATGGTTGGACTCGTAATCTAATGAGTTGTCGGATTTTATGAGTTTTGCCTGAATCTGGGCATGTGGGCCCAGGGGTTGACTTTATTGACTTTTCGAGCGGAGTTGAGAATTGTTATAAATTAATTTATTACGATTATTAGAGTATATTTTTATTTGTTTGCACATTGTTTGACTAGTTTTGGAGCAACGAGCATCAGTTTGAGGTGTTAGAGTGGCGTTGGAGCCCGTTATGGAACTTCGGAGCGAGGTAAGTCTCTTGTCTAACCCTGTGAGGGGGTGTTATAATCTTATGTGGTACATGTTGTGGGAGCTACGCACGTATGAGGTGACGAGTGTCTGTGCGTATGCTAGAATACTTGATTGTGTCCAGGTAGACTTAGGTTCACGCCATGCTAAAATTGTACTATTTGAGTCATCTTTGCCCGTTTAATTTCTTTATTTCGTGTTACGACTTGAGAATAGACTTGTATAGGGTGATAGACTCGCTATTGTAGAGATGTGACGAGCTACTTGATAATCCGCGGAATAGTTGTGCTTCCCTTATGAATTCCTCATGCGTTGTGCGTTTTCATCGCATAGCTTTCCTTAAAGTTCATATCTCACTCGTTTATTCGTGAGTGGGGTCAAGTACCCGCTAAAGCTTCTTACTCTAATAGGATCGGGCCGATCGCTTCTGTAGGATTATATACCACACTCTTATGGGAGCGGGTCGTTCGCCTAGGCTGTATAATAGATGCATCTATGGTTTGTATCGTTCGACCCTCGGTGGTATACACATTATTATGGGATTGGGCCGACGCCTCGGCATTTCTATAAAATACTCTTATGGGATCGGGCCGTTTTCCTCGGCAACGTCGTGCGTAGTATTTGATAAGAAACCAATGTATCCGTGTGTTTTCCTGATTTGAGTTGTGATGACCTATCTGGTGAGGTCCATTTCATATATACTCCGGTTGAGGAGGCAACTGATAATTGAGAGCTTAAATTTACTGTTCAGAGAAGAATTGTACCACGTACCTATATTTTTTTATACTGTTTATTACCGTGGCGTATATTTGTTTACTTCCTACTGTATTTGAGTTATTAGACCACTAGTAAGTGTCGATGTCGACCTCTCATCACTACTTCTCCGGGGTTAGGCTAGATACTTACTGGGTACGCATTGATTTACGTGCTCATGCTACACTTGTTGCAGTTATTGTGAAGGGGGGGGTGTGTATGTGCATATATATATATATATATATATATATAGCCCAAAGGCGCGGTTGTTGGGAGGACTTTATGGTAAGTTGCATTCCATGTTATGATCCGCAGCATACGAAGTCTCCATTGGAGTTATTTATATTCTCCTGTCTAACTTGTATTCCAGACAGATGTTGCATTATTATCGTACCCCTTAGTAAATGCTCATGCACTTGTGACACCGGATTTTGGGGGTTCCTACTGGATGTTCATTATTGTAGTTCACGTAATTATTATCATTTCACCTTATAATTTATATTTTACACGGAAATTGGAAAATAAAATTACGAGTTTTCTACGAGTACCAGATTTTATTCTACTTATTTAATGGGATTCATGATTTCAAAAATAATAAAATGAGTAACTAAGTTGATTAATTACCGTTGACTTGCCTGACGACTGCGTTAGGCGCCATCACGACCTACCCTGGATTTTCGGTCGTGACAGCAATGACAAGAGGCCTTAGTCATCCATTTGCGTTTGTAGGTAATTTTCTATTCTCTGTCTAAGAAATGATTGATTCATCTCCTAATTTGGGAAGCGTCTCATTCGGATGTTTTCAAGATATGCTTTCTTCAAAATCAAAAGCTCATACCGTTTCATTAGGACTTTAGCACATCCATTTGCGTATTTTTGAGTAGGGAATTATAAAAAAAAGTACAAAAATTAGATTTAAAGGACATTTTGGTAGGTCGCTTATAAGACCTTTAAGGGAGCATGACTGTATGGTATATATCTCTATGCGCTCAATGCTCTGCTCTCTTATAGAGCACCTCCAACCTCTCTAGGTAACTAGGTCAGTATACATACATGTACACTGTTTTGTCTACAAAAATTAGTTTGTTTTTCAGTTAGTGTGTTTCCTTTCTTTTTTATCATCCTCAATATCTGTACTTTATAAAACAGTCTCCTACTTATATGAAAATCAGATCATGGCGTCATTTGTAAAGAAAGGCAAAACGCATTGCGGAAGATGTTATTGACACACGGCATCTTCGTTAAATTTGCAACTTATTGCTTTATTTGTTTTTGCCCAGAAAGAGAAGAATTTAAGAATAATTCTCTTTTATCTCAGTATGTCCTTTTGCCTTAAATTTTTTGTAACAACATTGCAGTTTATTATGTATAGAATTCTTTATGCTAGAGAAGAAGTTAAGAATCCTATGGATTGGACATTTGGCTGGTTTTCCTTTAAAAATTCAGTTGGAGATTATATATTAGTGGTACGAGATTTTGAGGCTTTTGATTGTGTGTCAGCTGAAGGTATATAATTTAGTTGCAAACTTGGTTTTCAGTGAAATTATGGTTAATATATTGATCACTATACACTTGAGGTGTTCATCACCGAGGCAATTATGCCTTCCCGTTTCTTTGTTTTCTTTTTCTTTTTCCATACAGGATCTAATCCTCTAATAGTTTGAAAACTAATGCATCTTTCAAAAATTTGAAAGTAATTTAACACATCACTTACCTAATTGGTTAGAGTTCCTCATCTTGTTTTTATTTCATTTGTTTCTTTTCTCCTTCTCAAAGAAAGTATAATGTGTTCCCGCTTATATAATTTGCACCATATTAGAGATCAAGAAAAAAAAAATCAGATAACGACAATAAAATGTTCTTGAATTATTTTCTTCAACTTTATTTTATAACTCAAAACATATTTCAAATAATATTTTACGAGATTATTTTTTAAAAAAACTATATTAATTGATAAAGGATACACGCGCAACACGCGCGCACAGAAACTAGTATCGTAAATGTCACGACCCAAAATCCACTATAGGCCATGATGGCGCCCAACATCGCCGTTAAGCAAGCCAACAGTGAACTAACACGTTAATTGTTCATTTTATTCCTTTCGAAATTATAAATTTTTATTAAGTAAGGAATTTACACCTTTAATATCACGGGTACATACATAATTAGTAATGCATAAAAATAAAAGGTGACAATAATATGCGAATCCGTGAGCATCAACTAAAATATCCCAAAACCTAGTGTCAGGAATGTAAATAAGACAGGATAAAGTAAATAGTATGACAGAAAATCTGTGGACTACAATACGTAGCCTGGAATGCAGCTCACCATAAGTCTCCTCAACAGCTGCACCTACGCGCCCAGATGACCATCAAATAAAGCTGGCAGATCCTGCACATTTAGTGTAGAAGTATAGCATGAGTACGTAAATAAACGCGTACCCAGTAAGTGTCTAGCCTAACCCCGGAGAAGTAGCGACGAGGGGTCGACATTGACACACAGTAGAGGTCCAATAAAACAGTATGCTAAATCCTAAAGAGATATGAAGCACAACAGTAATAGTGGAACAAAACGGTAACCAACATAAACTTTCAAAATTTCTTTTAACGATATAAACTTCTCAATCTCGTATTCTATCTCAACAGCTCGAAAAATAACAAGTGCCAATACCAAATGGTTAAGGAATACCATACAAAATGACATGTATTAGTGGAAGGATAATCTCGTGAATATTCAGACTGCTAGTGATATAATGCATGATTATGCCCTGGTCGTACGGCCTGATCCAGAATAATGTGTACATTGCCGAGGGTCGACCGGCACGAACCATAGATGCATCTATTATACTGCCGAGGCGTTCGGCCCACTCCAAAAGAAAGGAAGAAACTTAACGAATTACGAGATACGTGTTTACAATACAGTACATGAGCATAAGGTGAATATAACCTTTACCATTTCTCAATTAGCTTGCTAACAACTCAAGGTGATAGCTCAACCTAATATATATATATGTATTTTTAAATCAATTTCAATTATAAATTTAATTAATTAAGCCAGCAGAATGAGTTCAAATAATTCAAATATTACCTGATAAAGTCCTAAGTCTATCCGACATAAACATGCTTTAGCTACATACGAATTTTCGTCACTTCGTGCGTACGTAGCACCCACAACTAGTAACACATAACAATTACATCACCTAGGGGGTTGTTTCCCCCTCACAAGGTTAGACAGGAGACTTACGTTGCTCCGAAGTACCATAACCAGCTCTCGTGCCTCTCTAACACCTCAAACCAAAGCCCATCGATCCGAAACTAAACAAACAATGTGTAATCCAATAAAATACACTCTAATACTCATAATTAATCAATTCATAACAATTCCCAACTTCGCTCAACAAAGTCAACGCTCGGGCCCACGTGCCCGGATTCCGAACATTTTCGAAGATGAATCTTACCCATGACGCCACGAACTCAAATGTCACAACCCAAAATCAACTATAGGTCGTGATGTCACCCAACATCGCCGTTAGGCAAGCCAACGGTGAACTAGCAACTTAGTTATTCATTTTATTATTTTTGAAATCATGAATCTTGATAGGTGGAGACATAAGTGCGTTAAAGTCGTAGATTAATACAATTTAAATATTATGCGAGTAAAAGTGTATCAAGGTTAAACAAACCATAAAAAAATTCTAGAATCATCCAAAAACCCGGTGGCACAAGTGCATGAACATTACTAAGGAGTACAATAATAACTTAACATTTGTCCGGAATGTAAATAAGATAGGATAAAGTAAATAGTAGGATGGAGACTCTATGGGCTGCGGTACATAGCGTAGAACATGGCTCACCATAAAGTGTCCTCAGCAGTTGTGCCTATGTGCCAAGATAACCAACAATTGAGCCTATCAGATCCTGCATATTTAGTATGTGCATTGGCACAGGCAATTGAACAAGGTTACCATCAAGTATAAGTATCCAATGTCTTGCATTGATGACTTGTTTGACTAGCTTCAGGGTGCTAGAATGTTCTCAAAGATTGACTTGAGATCGGGGTATCATTAGTTGAAGATCAGGGCTTCGGACATTCCACGGCTCTCAGGACTCATTATGGACGTTATGAGTTCTTGGTGATGTCTTTTGGTTTGACTAATGCCCCAGGCCAGCAGCATTCATGCATTTGATGAACATATTTAACCCTCCCCCCCC
>MCJB01049718.1:32447-51540 GCA_002018475.1 Nicotiana obtusifolia
TTTTTTTTTTTTTTTTTTTGAGAGAGAGAGAGAGGGGGGGAGAGGGGTAAAAGCAAACATCTGGCGCAAGATTAAATCGAATGAATCTCACTTTCAGCTCTTCTAGAGAGAATCCCCTGCCAGATCTGACTTTCATGTTGTATTTTAGTGTTTGTCCATGAACAACAGGTCGGAGTGGTCCAGCTGTTGGCCTAGGGAAGATTGTTGCAGCTTTCTTCTGCCTAGCTGGAGTTGTAGAAGCAAAAGAGGTCAAGAAATGTATGTATACTAGAGCCAAAGCTTAATTTGAGACTTTAAGCCGTCCAACAAGTGGAAACTCACCAATGCGTCTCCTTGTTTTTCGAGCAGGTTGGTTGAACCATGTCCTTACATAGTTTTGCCAATGCTTCTTAAAGTGCCCGTTGGGGATAACATTGTTATGCTTCATGGTTTACCTGTGTACGCCGATGACATGGAATGAAGTTACTAAGAAAAAGCCTAGGAAATTTATGATGAGGACAAATAAACACCACTTGTAACATGAAAAGAAACCTAATTTTGGCAATTAAAGAAGTAGGTCTATGTGATTCAAAAATATTAGAGGCTGCCCTACGAGCCGAGAAAGCATATGAGAATATTATTATCCAAACAACAAGAAATAACTCAAGGAAAATAGGGTAAGCATTTTAAGAAGTTAGATTTGAACATGTAAAGGCTCAAAGGACTAGTTTAACATTATCTAAAGTAATATTTGAGAAGCATATAGTTATAATTCAAACAACATGAAATATCTCAATAAGTTTAAGAGTTCTGTGATTTCATAACATGAATATGGAGAAGTTCATAAGCATTAATTGCTGAGCATTTCTTGTCCTACATTTTATCCATACAGAACTTGCGCACGTATAGCAGGTTCACTGAATACCAGACCATTTTAAGGAACAAAACACAAGTAAATACAAACTGTGTACGCAACAGCATCTAACATTTTCCTTTATCTCCGCCAATATATGACATTGTACAGCACCATAGAAAAGAACAATATCAATAAAAGATGGCATTCCTGGAGCAAAATGAACCAAGAATGCACAGAACTTTGGTGGATTTACTGAGAGGACCTGTAAGAGCAGATCTTTAAAGGCTTACGAGATGGGGCAATTAAACTAGATTAGTTTGAGAGTGACTACTGACTAGTAAGCCAAACTAAACCAACCATGCGATTACATAGACCAAAAACAAAGTGCTCTTGTACAAGTGTATATACATTCCAACATATTCTATTTCTTCATATTGTATCTTATAGGTGTTGTAGCACAAATTTCTTAATGGCCTTTTATATGTAGTTTTGCTTCTAGATGGGCTTATCATTATAATTCACATACCGAGGCATTCGCTTGCATTCAAGAATTATTCTTGAGATATATCCTTGGTATTCATTATAAACAAGTTGCTATTCACAATCCAAGTTTCAATAGTCCCAAAGCTACATAATTTCAGCTTTCACAAACTTGTAGTTAGATATGCAAAACGTATAGCCCTACTTCGAGGAGTTCATATGCCTGATTAAAATCCCAAAACCAGTTGAACTCAAATTTTCGTAAATACCTAATTTGAACACTCGCTATGATTCACGAGCTCATTGGTCTGCTAACTGAGCCTACATCTAACTAGTCAGGTGACCACTTAAATTAGAATATCATCTTGCAATAAATATGTACCTCATAAATAACAAACAGATAAATAATATATCAATAGCCCATAATTTCAATTTATTGAACAATATGAATATCTACTCAACATGTAAGATGGAACAAAGTCAATTCAAGCATTTGATGCAATGATTTCATATTAAACTCAGTTGAAATCTCACTTCATTTACACTACTAACTGATAGATTTGCGTAAACAATTTAATAACGAGAAATAAAATGAAGATATATACGTATAATCAAATATTTGGGACTTTGAAGGCAAAAGTTGAAACTAACCTGAAACGAGCTGAGCTAGGGTTTTTCTTTGAGGCTTTGGAACCAGAAGGTGGGAATAGAGGTTTGTTTTTATGTGGAACCCTAGATGAAAGACTTTTCTTGGGCTTCTATAGGCGCAGTATTCTTTAGGACGACTGGAGAATCTAGGCTGGCCCATAATAGATTGGAAGTATTAATTCCAAAGATATTAGAAAATAGCCACTTTTGGAACTGCTAATCAAGCTTTAATCAGCATTTCAAAACCATTCAACTTTTATTATTTTTTGACACGGAAAAAAAAATTATAAAAAAATTTTTAATTGTGGCTGCTCAAAACTCGAGAAAGAAATGCTGGAGTTTTAATTAATACAATTCAAAACTTCAGAAAAAAATTCTAGCATTTCAAACTTTAGGAAAAAAGCAAAGAGATGAAGAAGTAGACAATAGTCTGTTTGGCCAAGCTTCTGGAGGCTAAAAGACACCTTTTTTCGAAAAAAAATAATTTTTTTAAAATTGAAGTGTTTGGCCAAGTTTTTAGAAGAAAAATATATTTTTGAGTAAAAGCAATTTTGGAAAAGTTAAAAAAAAAATAGTTTCTCCCAAAAAGCACTTTTGGAAAAAATATATTCAGAAGCACTTTTTAAAAGTTTGGTCAAACACTAATTGTTGCTAATAAAGTTGCTTCTTATTAGAAGTACTTTTGAGAGTTTAATAGCCCGTTTGGCCAACCTTCTAAAATCAGCTTTTTTTGATAAGTGCTTTTCAAAATAATACTTTTGGTGAGAAGCTGTTGTGTTTGGCTATTTAATTTAAAAAATACTTTTGAGTAGCAGTTAGTGTTTGGCTAAGATTTTAAAAAGTGCTTTTAAGTATATTTTTTTCAAAAGTGCTTTTGGAGAGAAGCTACTTTTTTCTGCATCTCAAAAACTGATTTTGCTTCTCCTCTAATGCTTTTTTTTTTCCTTTCAAAAGCTTGGCCAAATATCTTAATATTATTTTGACTAAAAAAAAAATACTTTTACCTCAAAATAAGCTTGGCCAAACAGGTTACAACACTTTTAGGAAAAAATACTTCTCAAAATAAATTAATTTTAGAAGTTTGGCCAAACAGGTTATAAATAAGATAAGCGCTAAAAGGTTATTGTAACTAAAAATTGGTTATTTTTCAACTACATTCCAACAGGTGGTTAATATTTAAAACCGGACCAAGAAGTGACTAACCCGCCCAATTATCTCTAAAATTCGGACATTCTGGCCAAATCCAACAGTATTATATTTCAATTTGGACTTTATACGTAGTGCTGCTTCAGTAGTCAGTTCCTCCATTGGCGAATTTCCTCCTAACCTCTTTCTGACGCGAAATCCAGCTGTAACTGTAAGCTCAATTCTTAATTTCACATGCTCTCTCTCTCTCTCTCTCTCTGTATTTCTCTTTGTAATGAGTCAAAAAGTTGAAGTATTTTGTTATTGATAACTCGTAAAGAATAAATATTGCTGTGCAGTTATAAATTTCTCGTCTTTTTCTGAACAAAAAAGAGCTTCCAATCATTTTACCAGGTCTCTCTATTTAGGGAACGTGATACTTGATATTTCTAACTACTAAGAGCATTCATTTTACAAAATCAAGATTGTTGTTTCCTTATCCTGAATTGTTTGGCTCTTTTGGTTTTTTGAGATTCAACCTAAGTGAACTTTAACCTTTATTTTGAAATGTAATTTTTTTAGCCATTTTGATATGAGGAGAATTGCAACTAATAATTGAGTTTGAATCTTTTTGAAAAATAAATTAAATTTGTCCTGTTTAGCTCGGAAAATTAATTAATTTGGCTCTCGATAAGCAAAAGTGCCAAACAAATTGGGACTGTGAGAGTAATTGTTAGTGAGTGCAGTGTAATACTCTCCCCACCCAATTCCCCTTTTCTCAATGTAATAGTAGTTGATTAATTGATATTAGTTAACTGATTTTGTGTTTAAAGCTATATTTGTGTGGCCTTTTTGAAATTGCATTTCAACGATGTTTAATTTGAGTTGTTGGATTAATGTTGTCATTATCATTGGATATAAGTGGGATAAGTAGGGTATTTAGAGAACTTTTATTGTTTGGATAAACCTTAGTTTGACATAAAAGACAAACTTTAGTATTGCAATAAAACAAGTCCAAATAAAGGAGAATGGATACATAGGATTTGGGTCTTCAGAAACAGCCTTTCTACCTCCACAGGGTAGGGGTAAGGTCTGTGTACACACTACCTTCCCCAGATTCCAGTTGTGGGATTATATTGGGTATGTTGTTGTTGTTGTTGGATATATAGGATTTATGTAGCTGACTGCTACTAGTTTGGGATTGAGGTGTAGTGGATTGATTGATTTATCAAGTGGATACGAGTCACTTGCAGGGTAAACAATGGAACTAGAAGTAGTTGCTTTGTCACCAACAGTCTTAAAGATATTGTAGGTATTTCCATTTCTTTTCTGGACTTATCTGCTCTTACCGCATAGCTGATGAATGCTGTGCCTTTAGATGTTGTATTGCTCATTTTCTGTCTTGGCCTTGGTTTCTGACACTTATAACATTGCTGTATACTCTTCCGCTGCCGCTCACATGCTCTTGTATTGTGTTATTGTCGACATCTTCGTTTTTATACTATCATTACATATAGTAAATCCTCTATCCATTTTTTTGAAACACTTATCTTTGTAGGTGAAAAGTAAAAGAAAGTGCTTGAGAGTGCTTTAGTGTCTTTGAATGCATGGTATGAATGTTTATTTCGATTGAAGTTTCATCATAACCTCTTTCTACAGCGAAATTCAGCTGTAAGCCTGTAACTTTAAGTTCACTTCTTTCTTTCTTTTGTTTTCTCTATATTTCTCTTTCTAATGAGTCACAAAGATGAAGTGATTTTTTTTTTGATAACTCATAAAAGAAAAAATATTATTGTACAGAAATCAAGTTCCAGTCTTTTGTGGAAGAAACAAGAGTATCTAATCAATTTACCAAATCATTCCATATCCAATAAAGAATTGGGCTTTTATAATTAATTCAAGTGCTTCCATTTATCCAAATTTTGGTATTATGGTATACAGACAAATTACCGTGTTAGAAAACTCGAATTTGATATTTGTAACAACTAGGAGCAATTATCTTCCAATTCCAAGATTATTGGTTACTTTACCCTGAATTGTTTTCCATTTTTGGCGTTTCGAGATCCCAACTGACCATTATTTTGAAGAAAAAAAAAATTTAGAGCCATTTTGATATGAGTGAGAACTGCATTAATGTTTGAGTTTGAATCATCTGAGAAAGAAATTTAATCTTCCCGTTTAGCTCAGAGAATTTATCAATTTGACTCTTGATAAGCAAAAGTTGCCGAACAAATTGGGACTGAGAGAGTAAATATTAGTGAGTGCAATGTAACAAACTGTATCATGTGTAGAATATGAAGAAGCAGATGGTTGAAATTTATGAGAAGCAGATGATAAGAATGAAGTAGTGCTAAACAGTTGGGATCAAGTTTAGGGAGAAGATATGCTAATGAATTTGGATCAAATAGTGCTGCAGAAATCACTACATTCATTAAACTGAGCATGAGATCTTAGAAGACAAATTATTTAGTATTGGAATGAAGTAAAGTCCAAATAGAGTAGAATGGATCCACAGGATTCGTATAGCTAGCTAATTGAGGTATAATCAATTGATTGGTTTATTAAGTGGATTCAAGTCACTGGTAATGTGAGCAATGGAATCTTAAGTGATTATTTTTGTTTCCGACAGTTTCAAGAGATTATATTGGTATATCCATGTTCAAGTTGTTACTGGATGTGAACTTATCTGCTATGGGCACATAGCTTATTGATGTATTGGTCATTTTTTGTCTTGGCCATTGATCTCTGACACTTTTACCATTGCCATATACTCTTCTGCCACTGCTTCATTTTCTCTTAATCTTTTTGTCATTCATCATTTTTATGCTATCATCACATGTGGTTTAAGGTCTGCGTACACACTACCCTCCGCAGACCCCACTCGTGGGATTTCACTGGGTCCTTGTTGTTGTTGCATCACATGTGGTTTAATCCTCTACTTATTTTTTAAAACGCTGCTAATTGTAGGTGTAGAGTAAAAGAAAGTTCATAAGAGTGGTTTAATGTCTTTGATTGCACGGTATGAATGGATATTTCAGCTGAAGTTTCATTATTTTCTCTACAGGTCATTTGGATTAGCAGGCTAAAACCATCTTTTGTTGCCTTGAATAACTTAGTAACACCTGGCGCTATTTTGAAACGGGTACATAAGCATTATGAGAACAACATTATTGAGAAAGAAGAGTATTAACACTTATTGGAAATATTACAGCAGTCTCTGCTCTCCTAAGGTGAATGTAAATGAGACATTTTCCTCAACAATATTACGCTCGTTTAGCAGCTCTAACAAATACTCTGATGAATCCACTCAGCCCAACTACCCTCCTCCTCCTGATCCTATACCGAATAGGCCCTTAAGATCTGATTCCCGAAGGCCCTTCAATCCATCCCAAAGACAACGCCCCAGCAGCAGCAACCCCACCCATTCTACAACTTTTAGAAGACCTGGTGAGAATAATGAAAATCAAATCAAGTCCCAGGATAGCCAAGATTTTCTGAAAAGGTTTCAGCTTGGATTTGATCGTAAAGATGAAAATCCAAACACCAATCCTGTGCTCCACCCCAAAGGTGAAAGGAGTGACACTCCTGCTTCCGAGTCATCTCCAGCTCCACCAGAAGATTCAGATGAGATATTCAAGAAAATGAAAGAAACTGGCCTAATACCCAATGCCGTAGCTATGCTTGATGGGCTTTGCAAGGACGGCTTGGTCCAGGAGGCCATGAAGCTCTTTGGCCTGATGCGTGAAAAAGGTACCATACCTGAAGTTGTTATCTACACTGCTGTAGTAGAAGGATTTTGTAAAGCCCACAAATATGATGATGCTGTGAGGATTTTCCGGAAGATGCAAGGCAATGGCATTATTCCGAATGCTTTTAGTTACAGTACCTTAATCCGGGGGCTTTGTCAGGGCAGGAGATTAGAGGACGCCCTCGAGTTTTGCTTGGAGATGTTGGAGGCTGGACATTCCCCCAACCTGATGACCTTTGTGGGTTTGGTCGATGGGTATTGCAAAGAGAAGAGTCTCGAAGATGCCCAAAGAATGATTAAAGCGGTGAGGCAGAAGGGTTTTATCCTTGATGAGAAAGCTGTTAGGGAATATTTGGACAAGAAAGGGCCATTCTTGCCACTGGTTTGGGAGGCAATAGTGGGAAAGAAAGCTTCACAGAGGCTATCTCTCTTTTAAGGCGTTTTCTGTTTTTCTCAATTGAAATATTGTAGAGTTTGTTGTAGCTCTATGAGTATTCTCATGTTAATCAAATACTTAGTTTTGTAGTGCCTATTTAGACTCTTGCCGAGTCTAAGAGCTTTGTATAAAACAGGCCATTGCATGAACTTGTTTAGTAATGAATTGTTTCCCAGTTTGTGCCATGTTCTTGTGGTTAGTGTTAGTTGCTTTTGATGGCAGGTTATTCTGAGTTTAAGTTTGTGAGTTTCCACATGATCAAAATCCCAGAGGTTGAGCTTGAGAGATGCAGTTTTTTTCCTCATAGATCTGCAGGAAGCACGTTAAATTACTGAGAGTGAATAGGTCAAAGAATGTTCCCATTAAGGAGGTGAAGTCAGGTATGCAGAGATAAAACTTGGAGTTTTCTCTGTCAACCTGTTGCATCTTGCTTTTGTTTTATATTTAAGAAAATTTTGGTTAAACATTTGGTATTTGGCCATGTTTTCTTTCTAGAACACACCTGTTTGCTTAACTTCACACGACCAGGAAGAGGCATGTAAAATGGCTTAGTACTCTTCATTTTGAAGCACTCTAGTAAACAATCAATGTACTTCTCTTGTGATATTCACAACTTCTATATGCTCTATCTCGAACAATTTTCATGAGGATAATTTGTCTTGTTGAACCCAAATCTCTCATTTCAAATGACTCTGTGTCTGTCTTATTTAGTAGTGTATTACTCTTGCATCTTTTGCCTTGTATCTATAGCTTTCTCAGTGTGCCTGGTGGCTCAATGTTTGTGCAAGTCAGAACAGAGCAATGAAAACAAAAGAAGTTTCTATGATGGAAAATAGTTGTCAGGACCCCAAGGTGAGCACCAAATTGTGGATGCTAAAAATCTGACGAAAAAAGGAGCACTGGCAGCATAAATCAAAAAACGGCAAAGGGCCAATTATAGTCCTGTACTATGAGAAAAGGTTTAAATACACCTTTCGTTATACTTTTGGTTCAAATATACCCCTATCGTTATACTATTAGTTCAAATATACCCCTCTTCCGTTAAGTTTGTCCAAAGTAGACGTCCAATCTTACGTGACACTGACATTTGATAAGGTGGATGCAACATAGCTTGCCACTTCAGCACCTTTAATCCATGTATAAAAAGATTAAAATTTAGAATACAATATTTTTATGATAACGGTAATGGTGGCAATAGTGGTGGAGGGTAAGAAAATTTTAGTGGTGGAAAAAAATAGAAGGGAGGGGTAAAATGGAGTAGAGGCGCTGAGGTAGCAAGTCATGTGACATCCACCTTATCATATGTCAGTGTTACGTAAGATTGGATGTCCACTTTGGACAAACTTAACGGAAGGGGGTATATCTAAACCATTAGTATAACAACATAGGTTTATTTGAACCAAAAGTATAACGAAGGATATATTTAAATATTTTCTCAGGGATATAATTGGCCCTTTGCCGATTAAAAAATTAGAGATAGTACAATTTGGTTATCAGAAAATAGAGACAGTACAAATAAAAAAAAATGGAAGTTATAAAGATTTTATTAATAATTGTAGATAAACTTCAATAAGTTTAGCGGCATTGATACAAGTAGTAGCAAGAATTGAGCTAAGAGAAAAAGTAAGTAAGCAGGGGAGATACAGAGATGTGATGTCTCTACCAGTTAGTTGTAATCTATCCCTAACTAACGTCCTCTTGATTCGCAAAAAAATCTCAATATCAGTACAGAGGCATGGAACATTAAGTACCCAATTTTACCGATCAAACGTCCATACAACTTCTATCATGCCTTCCAACTTACAGATATTGAGTTGTGATGTTGAAAACTAAATGTCACTTCTTTATAATAAGGAACAAAGATTAGTTTTTCCATTGTAAAGTGCTGGCCAAATAAAATTATTTGGTTTCTGTAACAAAAACCAATAACAGTCTATTCTTAGAGCCCGTTTGGAGTTTGGACATAAAAAAAATTTCATTTTTTTCGAAAAGTTTATATTTTTTTCCAAAATCAGTATTTCGCCATAATTTTTTAAATTTTTATTTGAAGATAAATTTTAAAAAAATTTCAAAAATTTAAAAAACTCCAAATCACGATTTTTCAAAATTTTCACTCATATCACTTACATAATTTCATAAACAATCCAAAATTATATTCATATCTAACCAAAATTTTAATTTTCAAATACAAAAAAACAATTTACCTTTTTCCGGAATTTTACAATTCCTATATCCAAACGCCCACTTAGGTTAATTGTTTTATTAAATACGTATGTCATGTCATAATCCATTAAATAATCAGACATTCGAAACAATATTCCGTCTATCTAAATTTAAGCAACTTAATTTTCTTAATTAGTCTACTCAATAAAGAATGATACATTTTACACTTAAAAAATTAATTTCACACTACTTAGTTTAGCTTAATAAATATCTTTTATAATCACCAAAAAAATGTTTAAATTAAACGGTACAAATCCATTCATAGTCTCTTACGAGTCCTTTTCGCCGAAACACCCATCATAAAATTATTCTTTTCTTTGTTGGCACAATTTTAAGTCGCCTTTAAATGTTGTCCAAATTTCCATTTAATAAAACTACAAATACTAAATTATTAGTTGTCCAAGTTTTTGTTTAACATTAACTATAAATAAAAAGTATTTTAATTCTTCACTTATAAAGCAAGATTTCTTTTACAATTTCCAAATCTATTACGTGCTTTTTGGGTTCTATAACCTTTACTGTCTAAAAAAAATATTAGATGCAGATTTAATATGAATCTGCTTTAAAGCAAGATGATAGGGACATTTTAGATTAAAAAGTCGTTCATGTTTCAAAAAACATATATTTATTCAATTTCCTAAATATCCTTTTTTAACGGTGAGGTAAGGACGTTCAATTTCCTGAAAAACAATTTTAAAGCAGCATAGCTTCAAGTCCTGTATAAGTTAATATGATAAATAAAAGGAAAAATAAATGAAGAATGTAGTTCTCATGGCCAATCCCATGTGGTAATTGCAGAGACTCTGCTACCCAAGGCGATAGGATATGAGATTGCTCCCCTTCCGATACCAAAAGGACAGGACACAGAAAAGGTGCTTGCTTTGTGATGATCATTACACTTTTGGGTCATACAACAACAGCAAAAACTTGCCCCAATTCAATAGCAAATCACCACAACTCAACTACAAACCAAATTACTCAATACATAAACAACAACTAAACTACGGTCGTAGGACAGATATTTGAAACTCATGTCATCGTCAAAATTAAAAATGACTGACTGAAAAAACACCTTGAAAATAAATGATGATTGGCCTCAGAATTGCAGAATTGACAGCAAGGCCTTGAGGGCCATTCAGTCCCGAAAGATGGTGTTCTTTAAAATACATCTCCTCACAGGCCAAAAATATTTTCAATAGCAATAAATTGAATGTATTTCTCATGGCCAATCCCAAGTAGCAATCGCAGAGACTCTGCTCTACAAGGCGATAGGATATGAGATCGCTCCTCTTCGGATGAATAGCAGGATTCTTTCTTTCACCCAAAGGAGAAAAAAAAGCCTCAACTACGACATCAACAAAGAGTGCTTCTTCTATGATGATATTTACACACTTTGGGTTATGCGAATATTAAACCAACTCGCCCCAAATCTATAGTGTATCATCAAAATAACAGTTATTCTATCTGTGTGACAAAAATTTTAACATGACATGAAACAACTTTTGAAACTAACGATATGAAATAGTATAATATAATATGTATGTATGACTTAAGAGTAAAATCACTAAAGCTTCTAAACATGAAAAATGAATTATAAAAAATATAGATTAAATGTGAGATGAAATTAGTAGACAAGAACCATTAGGAACCCATCTGTGGATTCATCTCAGCGGTTGTCTGGCCGCCGCTGATAAATTCAGCTTTCCCTTTATGCACTATCGCTTAAGAACCGCACAAATTCATAATTTAGCGAAGCCCTATATTAATGCGAGTGCAATTACATTCGATGCTGAAAACTAAAATTCTACAATGACGGCTAACTTTGAAAGGAATATCGAAAAACTAAATTGCTGCACTATAGCTTACAGAAAAGGGCGGGCATTGAGTTGAGAGAGCAGAATCGGCTCTGAAGCAAAACCCTAGATGAAGTTTAGAGGAGAGGGAAGATTAGCTTTTATAGATGGGGTTCCGTGGATAGGTCTAGCCACTGCCTTTAACTGGGCTTGTTTTGTGGGCCGGTTTAGGAGACTTCAATTTTTCAAGCAGCGCAACCCGGTTCAGTTTATACTATTAAAATACTATTAGTATTAGGTAAATGCTACCAATATTAGCCCCATTATCTATTTATGTACTATTCCCTCTCTTTGTAACCTTTTCTGCCAATTCTTTTTTATTGCCCAAAAATACTTTTTTTATAGTTGAATGTGTGGCAAAGCTTTTAAAAAGAAAAAAAATATATTTTTGAGTAGAATCAGAAAATATTTGTGAGAAACTTAAAAAAAGTAAGCAGTTTTTTGAAAAGTACTATTGAGAAAATATAATTGTAAGCACTTTTTAAATGCTTGGTCAAATACTAATTGTTACTCAAATGTGATTAGCTATACACAAATTATTTTTTATCAAAAATATATTTTTATAAACACGTGTGAAAAAATCACTTTTCAAAATAAACTAATTTTAGAAGCGTGGCCAAACAGCTCACATTTCCCTCTTTCTTCTTCTTTGAGAAATTTTGCCCCAGTAATCAAATATAATTGTTTAAGATCTTAGAGTAGTCGAATTCGTAAAATCTTCATATTAGCAAAACCGTTAAGCTTGTGTAATGCATTAGTAAAGCAAATTATAACTTACAACCACCAAGATATATAGACTACAAAAATACCTATTTGCCAACTAATTTATTCCTTTTTGTCATCTTAGTATTTTTGTTTTCTAGTAAATCCATTTTGCATAACCAGCAACAAAAAACATTAAAACTTTCTTCGTTTATAAGGTGCTTGCAAAAATATAGTTACGTCAACCACACTAATTCATGTTGCTTATGGTATAAATGCATGAAACATATACATAAAATCATATATGTCTCCATGGATTCTGTTTATTTATATTTGATTACTTGGTCGCAGAAGATGAGTTCAAATTCTATTGAAAGTCATTAAAGTAAAATTCGCTTAAGCTTGAATTTAAAAAATCTAAGTTTTTGAAATTGATATTTATTTCAAGTGGGTGGGAATAGATTAGGCACATTTCAGGGAGTGTGAATCTTGATTTTGGGATGATTTGAGATGATTAGAATTGAAATTTGAGCCAAATCCGAAGTAGAAGATGAATATAAAAAGATGAGACGTGTATTTATGTATTACCGTGTATCATTTGTGTATCTAATCTGTATCTATCAATCTATCTATCTATACTATTATAAAAGCACGAATAATTTACGTTAAACGTTGTACGACTAAAATATTCCCAAAATATCAACTGACTTTTATGCCCTTAAAAGTTTAAGATCTTTCTTTTAATATATAATTTCATATTGGATAAAAGTGTAAATTTAAAAATTTCTCTCGTACTAGAATTTTGAAATTACCATCACTAGACATGGTTACTATACCTAATTTGTAATTGATTGTAATTAAGTGCTGACTTTATTCCTCTATAAATAAAAACCTTTTCCTTACAAAGTTTACACGTGATTTGCATAGTTGTTGTTTGATATCATGAATTTCCGCTAGCGATGGATGCCAAAGCCAATTCGCAGGAAATTTCCATCTAATCTATATTTTATTTCATATTTATAGCTATAGTTATTGAATTAGGCTTTTGTTGTAATTTTTTTATTGATATTTTTTGTTCATCGTCTGCCCGTGAGATTGAATTCAATTCGCTTACTTTTCGCCTTGTCTTCCTTTTAAATTTGATGCGAAGGCTTTAGATGCCAGCAAAAAGTTCAATAGGTCAAAATAACATATCATACAAAATAGATTGAGAGATTATCTGCTACAATGCTTGGTTGAATTGCACAAACATCGACATCTAAGGTAATGAAAGATTTTTTTTCTCTTTACGTGTTTGGTATTTATGTTATCATTGGTAACTAATAGGGGGTTCTTTGCTTCGTCTAATTGATACATGGACATAAAAATAATTTCTGGATAATCACATTTGATGCACCAAAATTATATATTGTCTAACTTAACATGCAAAGGATCTAAATATAAAGGAGGAGGTTTATCGTACCTAATTGTGCTTATGTAGAAATATTGATAATTTGCAAACTTCTTAACGTTGGGTTGGAATATTTTTTATTATGACGATAATTGTATCCTCTTGATTTTGATTTACATAATTAAATATTATTTATAGGATATGCATTATAATCTTTTTAGGTTAATCATTCACGTGTAGAATATAATTGATCAAGAAAAAATATTGGCAGAGAAAATTTGTTAGTTCTATCTTTTTAATTGTCCTGGCATTCTTTGAAATTGAATAAGATAAAATTTAACTTATTTTCCTTTTCAAAAGTGCTAACTTAATAATTCAGATAAGTCCATGCTAGAAATAATTATTGTTGTCATCTCTACCCCTTTTTAAATATTTTCTGCAATCAATGTCTTACAATCGCTCACAAGTTCTCAACAAAAGAAAGACCCAAGAGAGAAGCCGAGGCAATATGCAACTAATAAGCAGATTACATCCATAAATTAAGAGCCTTTTGTTGTGAACATAACTATTCTGGTAAGATATTCATCTCATAATATAAAAATATATTTGGCTAAGATATTTATAATGTACAAAATACAAGAAGAATAATTATTATTTGACTACGCAAATTTAATTCCCATGAACCGGAAAAGTTCACCTACGATCATTCCATCTCGGAAACAAATTGTAGTCCTTTTCTACTCAATTTTGTTAGATCTCCAAATTAAGATTGAATTAGATGAACATACGTCTTCTTCAAGTTCGTTATTCAATTCTTATATAGCAGGGTAATCACCTTTATTTCTAATTGTAATTCTTGCTTATAAATTAAACTCTCTATTTCTTATACTTATTATTCAAGGCTAATGCTCTATACTTTTCAACGTTATGCTTTTTGTCATGTGAGGATATTGGCACTTTTGGTATAGTTCTTGTATTGGGTCGGATATAATCGACCACATAAGGAGGATCGAGCCCGGGCAGAATGCAAGACCGGATATCTATCCGGGGTCAGCAAGGCAGGTACGAAACTGGAGCAACCGATATGGGGCAATCGGCATCGGTCGGCGCAGGCACACCTCGTAACGAAAGATCAGTTTCAACCGGATATCTCGTGGATTCCTAATATATCGGCAGGAGTGAAGGTCTCAACCGTCATAGATGTTAAACCATTATTTTAGGGATTCCACCCCGTAATTGAAGGGATTTTATATTGTAATTAGGGTTTTACCATATTGAGGAGTCTTCTTTTACCTATAAGAAGGGTATCTACCTTCATTGTAAGGCAGAACAGTTACGAGAAAAATACTAACTATTTCAGCTGTCATTTATCAATATCTATCATCCTTTGTCGTGTTTCATTCCATTATCAGTAATCCATTCAAATACGGCGGTTCGATCATTCTATTGCTTGTTAAAATTCAATTGCTTTATATTATATCTTACATTGTATCAAATCAATTCGTACATCCTTAGCACTACGAACAAATTCAATTGTTACTCGGATTTAAGGGTAAACAGTTTGGCGCCCACCGTGGGGCTAAGGATATTAGCGAATTTTTTGATACAATTATCTGTTACACATTATTTTACACTTGCTCTTTGCAGAATTTTTTGTTTTTCAGATTACAGCATAATCATGTCACATTCACTCCCCGTCAACAACGAGTTTAACCACCAAGGCGAAAACAACGTTATGCCCGGACACGAGGTCCCGATCGACGCCAACTCGCAAATAGCAGTCGACGCAGATCGGACCCCTGGCCCATCAAACAGCATTCGGGGGGAAAATCACTCAGGGATTCAACATAGTGGAGAAAATGAAATCAGCCTCAAAGTAATATTTGATATGCTTCAAGCCCAGCAAGCGGCCATAGCCCAATTACAAAATCGCGATCGGAACCCGGGCGGGGCCGAAGCCATTTCTTCTCGAGGGGTAGCCCGACAAAATGAGCGGATCACAGCGCAACCGGATGAGAGCGGTTCAGGAATCAACTCCGGGATTATCAAAATGCTCGAGGAGTTGACCAAACGGGTCGAAACGGGTGAAAAAAGAATTGAGGCAAACGACAAGAAGGTTGAAACATATAATTCAAGGGTAGACCAGATACCGGGGGCCCCTCCGGTGCTGAAGGGTTTGGACTCGAAAAAGTTTGTGCAAAAACCTTTCTCGTCCAGCGCCGCTCCAAAGCCGATTCCAAAAAAGTTCCGCATGCCCGAAATCCCTATATATAACGGGACTTCAGATCCAAACGAGCACGTGACGGCTTACACTTGTGCTATAAAAGGAAACGACCTCGAAGACGATGAAATCGAGTCCGTCCTCCTGAAAAAATTTGGAGAGACCCTTTCCAAGGGAGCAATGACGTGGTATCATAACTTACCACCGAATTCCATTGATTCCTTTGCCATGCTCGCCGATACCTTCATCAAAGCCCATGCGGGCGCCATCAAGGTTGAAACGAGAAAATCAGATCTATTCAAAGTTAGACAACGCGACAACGAAATGCTAAGAGAATTCGTGTCTTGCTTTCAAATGGAGCAAATGGACCTGCCACCGGTTACAGATAATTGGGTCGTGCAAGCCTTTACTCAAGGGCTCAACGCCAGAAGTTCTGTGGCATCTCAGCAACTCAAACAAAGCTTGATCGAGTACCCAGCCATCACTTGGGCAGATATTCACAATCGGTATCAGTCGAAGATCAGGATAGAAGATGATCAGATCGGGGTTTCATCGGGCTCTTCCTACCCGATCAGAACTTTTGATCGATCTCTAAGGAAAAACTATCGAGAACCAAGGTTGAATCGAGATAGACACCGACTGTACCCAGAAGATGGAAGGATTGTCCCGAGGGGGCACAAATCCCCGAGACAGGAAAGCAAGAATGACCTCAACCAAAGTAACAGGAGACCGTTATCGAAAAACAACTTCGAGAGAACCGGTAACCGCCAAGAAGCACCTTGTTTGTCCGAGTATAATTTTAATGTCGATTCGGCGACTCTTGTTTCAGCAATCGATCGCATCAAAGACACCAAATGGCCAAAACCGTTACAAACGGACCTTGCCAAGAGAGACCCCAACCTTATATGCAAATATCATGGCACTCACGGGCACAGAACGGAAGCTTGCCGGCAGCTGAGAGAAGAAGTAGCCCGGTTGCTCGAAAACGGGGCATCTTCAGGAATTTCTAAGAGATCGAGCAAAAAACCACTACGAAAATAGGAACAGACCAGCTAATCAAGAAGAGACGCGACACACAATCCACATGATAATCGGGGGAGCAGATGCGCCTCAAGTACCGGTGTTGAAACGCACCAAAATATCTATTACTCGATAAAACGTACTCGGGACTATGCGACAGAAGGAACTTTGTATTTTAGCGACAAGGATATCGAAGGTCTTATACAACCTCATAATGATGCACTGGTGATCTCGATGCTAGTACATGATACTCGAGTAAAGCGCGTACTTATCGACCCTGGGAGCTCGGCCAACATAGTTCGATCTTGGGTCGTTGAGCAACTGGGTCTGTCAAATCAGATTATCTCCGAGGTCCGGGTCCTCAACAGTTTCAACATGGCTTCAGAAACAACCAAGGGTGAGATAACACTGATGGTGAATATCGCTGGGACCGTCAGGGCAACAAAATTTTGCGTAATCGAAGGCGATATGAGATATAACGCCTTGCTTGGGAGGCCTTGGATACATGTCATCAAAGCCTTACCCTCAACTTTACATCAAATGTTGAAGTTTCCATCGGCCGAGGGAGTCATTACCGTCTACGGGGAACAACATGCAGCAAGGGAAATGTTCGCAATGGAGGAAGCGGCACCGAAATCTACCGTTCCCCCACAGAAGGCTAAATAGCAATCAGAGAAGCCGCCTTCAACGAATGGGGGTGAACAAGATCAGCTCGACGAAGATAGTTACGGGGTACCCCGATCGTTTATTGCTCCGGATGAGTCCGACGCAACCAAATCGACGGTCGAGGAGCTCAAATAAGTCCCGATCTGCGGCGACGCACCCGATCGAAAGGTATACCTGGGCTCGGGCTTAAACTCCGAGCTCAGGTCCAAATTACTTACTTTCCTTTTAGCTAATAAAAATTCCTTTGCTTGGTCCCATTTAGACATGACAGGCATACCACCGGCAATTGCAACGCACAAGCTGAATATCGACCCGAAATTCCGGTCGATCAAACAAAAAAGGAGACCTCAGTCCGAAGTTAAGCAGGCCTTCATCAAGGACGAGGTAACTAAACTCTTAAATATAGGGTCCATTCGAGAGGTCAAGTACCCAGAATGGTTGGCTAACGTAGTGGTAGTCCCTAAAAAGGGAAATAAACTTAGGATGTGTATAGATTATAAAGACCTAAATAAAGCGTGCGCCAAAGACTCCTTTCCTTTGCCCAACATCGATCGCATGATCGATGCTACTGCTGGCCACGAGACTCTTAGTTTTCTCGACGCCTATTCTAGGTACAACCAGATACAAATGGATAAGGATGACCAAGAAAAAACATCCTTCATCACTAAGTATGGCACTTATTGCTATAATGTGATGCCCTTCGGGCTTAAGAATGTAGGAGCGACATATCAACGCCTAGTAAATAAAATGTTTGAAAAACAGCTAGGTAAAACGATGGAAGTTTATATCGATGACATGTTGGTTAAGTCCTTGCGAGCAGAGGGCCATTTAAGTCATTTGCAGGAAACGTTTGATGTTCTGAAGAAATACAACATGAAATTGAATTCGGAAAAATGCGCGTTCGGAGTGGCTTTGGGAAGTTCCTTGGGTTTATGGTCTCCAACCGGGGAATAGATATCAACCCAGACAAAATTAAGGCCATCGAGGACATAACGGTCGTCGACAGCGTCAAGGCCGTACAGAAATTAACAGGCCGGATTGCAGCTTTGGGCCGATTTATATCGAGATCATCGGACAGGAGTCATCGATTCTTCAATTTACTAAAAAAGAAGAACGAATTCTCATGGGACCGGAATGCCAACATGCATTGGAGGAACTAAAAAGGTATCTTTCTAGCCCGCCTTTACTACATACACCGAAGACAGGTGAACAGTTATACCTTTACCTTGCTGTATCGGAGATAGCAGTGAGCGGGGTCCTGGTCCGAGAAGAACAAGGTACGCAATTTCCTATTTATTACGTTAGTAGGACATTAGGAGAAGCCGAGACCAGGTACCCACACTTAGAAAAACTAGCACTCGCTTTGCTGAGTGCCTCTAGAAAATTGAAACCATATTTTCAATGTCACCCAATATGCGTGGTGACGACCTACCCCCTTAGAAATGTTATGCATAAACCCGAGTTGTCGGGTCGATTGGCCAAGTGGGCCATCGAAATCAGTGGATACGATATCGAGTATCGACCTCGAACCTCGATAAAATCTCAGGTGTTGGCCGATTTTGTCGCCGACTTCACACCATCGCTCATCCCCGAAGTCGAGAAAGAACTCATGGCTAAATCGGGGACTCCGCCGGGAGTGTGGACTCTGTTCACAGACGGTGCCTCAAATTCAAAGGGGTCGGGGCTAGGCATCGTACTCAAGCCCCCGACAATAAAAGACTTATTTACCAAAAAAAAAAAAAAAAA
>MCJB01049718.1:51560-67336 GCA_002018475.1 Nicotiana obtusifolia
AAAAAAAAAAAAAAAAAAAGCCCCCGACCGGGAACACGATTAGACAATCTATTAGGACTATAAAACTGACTAACAATGAGGCCGAATATGAGGCTATGATCGCGGGTCTAGAGTTGGCCAAAAATCTTGGAGCAGAAGTAATCGAGGCCAAGTGCGACTCCCTCCTTGTTGTCAACCAAGTGAATGGAACGTTCGAAATCAGGGAAGGACGTATGCAAAGGTATGTGGATAAACTTCAGGTCACGTTACACAGGTTTAAGGAGTGGACACTACAGCACATACCTCGTGAACAAAACAGCGAAGCCGATGCTCTCGCCAACTTAGGCTCATCGGTCGAAGACGAAGAAATTGACTCCGAAAAAGTCGTGCAGTTGTTAAGGTCGGTGGTGGAGGAAGGTCATGCCGAGGTCAACTCAACGAGCTTGACTTGGGATTGGAGGAATAAGTATGTAGAGTATCTCAGCTCTGGTAAATTGCCGTCCGATCCCAAAGAATTGAGAGCGCTTCGCACGAAGGCGGCTCGATTTTGTCTGGCCGATGATGGAACCTTGTACAGAAGGACCTTCGAATGACCTCTAGCTATATGTCTTGGACCGGGAGACACTGAATACATTTTGAAAGAAATACACGAAGGAGCTTGTGGCAATCACTCCGGCTCCGATTCATTAGTTCGAAAGGTAATTCGGGCCGGCTATTACTGGAACGACATAGAGAAGGATGCAAAAGAATTTGTACGTAGATGCAGCGGGTGTCAAAGGCATGCACCGATCATCCACCAACCTGCAGAAACATTACATTCAGTCATATCGCCATGGCCGTTTATGAAGTGGGGGATGGACATTGTAGGTCCCCTCCCTCGAGCATCAGGTAAAGCTCAATTTATCCTTTTTATGACTGACTATTTTTCTAAGTGGGTGGAAGCACAGGCTTACGAGAAGGTCAGAGAAAAAGAGGTAATCGACTTCATATGGGACCATATTGTCTGCCGATTCGGAATGCCTTCAGAAATCGTATGCGACAACGGAAAACAATTCATCGGCAGCAAGATAACCAAGTTCTTCGAAGACAACAAAATCAAGAGGATATTGTCAACCCCATATCACCCCAGTGGAAATGGCCAAGCAGAATCGACCAACAAAACCATAATCCAAAACCTGAAGAAAAGGCTAGCCGATGCTAAAGGAAAATGGAGGGAAATGCTACCCGAAGTCTTATGGGCATACCGAACAATCGAAAGAACTAGTACCGGAGCCACCCCGTTTTCCCTAGTATATGGCACCGAAGCATTGATACCGGTCGAGGTAGGCGAACCAAGCATCAGGTTTTAACACGCAACCGAAGAATCTAACCGGGAGGCTATGAATGTTAGCCTGGAACTCTTAGATGAAAGAAGAGAAGCCGCTCTAGTCCGAATGGCGGCTCAGAAACAAAGAATCGAGAGGTACTATAATCGGAGAGCTCGTCTCCGATATTTCAGTGTGGGGGACCTGGTACTTAGGAGAATCACGCCCAATAGCCGGGACCCCAACGAAGGAAAATTAGGACCGAACTGGGAAGGTCCCTATATTGTAGTGAAGGTCACCGGGAAGGGATCTTACAAGCTCGGGACTATGGATGGTAAGTCGCTACCGAATAATTGGAATGTGGGCCACTTGAAGCGATACTATTGTTAAGGTAACTTACTTCGCCTTTTTACTTTATTTTTATTTTGTTTATCGGCACTGACACATGCAGGATAGGTCGATATCAAGCAAGTCAGCACAAGGTATTAGGACTGAAAGCACGCGTTGCACTCTTTTTCCCTTCGATCGGTTTTGTCCCAAATTGGGTTTTACGGCAAGGTTTTTAATGAGGCAACCGTATGTCGTGCTAACATAGATCAATCATTCAACGGAACTCACAAGTCTTATGTTAAACTCTAGTGATGTTTCGTCTATTCACTCGGATTTCGAGGGGGCTACATAAAGATCGCTAGGAATTGATGTAAGGGTCAAACGGTCAGAAGAGCCGTACCCGAGTAGATTGATCTGATCCCCCTCCATCAAATGAAGATGTATAAGCACATGAATATTAACGAAGTCATTTGGCACCAACATTGTATTCTTGAGCCCAAGAGCTTTTTCAATTATCTTCGCATTATCAATAATTGACATTGGCAAAAGATGCACATTGAAACCGGAGGGGGATAAAACCTAACAAGGCCGAAACCGACTAATCAGGCCAAGGCCTTGTTGAGTTAACAAAATGCGAAGGGAATTAAGACCGATCTAGGCAATCCCAGTTTACGGCCAAGGCCAAATTAAATTAAAAACTCAGAACTGATCAAAGTTTACAAGGGCAAGACTTCGACTATCCGAAACAAGGTTAAGGCCGAATCAGATTGATATGGGTCTAAATTTTGCTAAGGCATGGCCCTGATTCGCGTACCAAAAACCATAGCTTAATGGTCGAAAACAGAGCAAATAAAGCTCGTTTAACCCGTTCTGAATTTGCTATGAGGCTAAGGCCGAACTAGTTATTAACCAATTCAGTCGGTCGCAACTTATAATCCTAGCTAAGGCAGGATATGGCAAGATTCAAGGAACAAAATCGAAATATACTAAAAGATGTTTATACATATGATGAAATTTTTACACATCCCGGCTACAAAATATCGATACAACGTCAATCCGAGCCGTCTTCATCTTCCTCGGGAAAGGTTTGCTTCCTCATATCAGCCTCAATCTTTGTTGTCTCAGCAATTTCGGAAGACAGATCGAGACCACGAGCTTGAAGCTCCTCAAGAACGGAAAGGCGAGTTTGGCACTGAGTGTACTCAACCAGCGTCTTCGATTGCTCTTGGGCGACCTCGGCATCGGCTCTATACTGAGCTATCAAGTCTTCAGCATTAGCCTTGGTGGTGGCAATCTCCGATTTTGCTTCCTGTAGCTGGTTGACCAGAATCATCCGATCTTGGGTAAGTGACTCAACTTGGAGCTGTTGGGATTCATTATTCTTAATCAGAGCTCCGATTCTCTCCTTCGCCTCCGAGGCCTGTTCTCTTAATCGAGTTTGGATAGCCTCTTTCTCCGCAGTTAAAGTCTCGACCATGGCTCTCCACCCGCTCGTTTCAGCTTTGGCCTCGTGCAGTTCAAATCGGAGTCAGTCCAACCGGTTAGTCATTTGCCCCAGCTGGTCAACATCGTTGATATGCTCTCTCCTTACAAAATCTAGCTCGGCCCGGAGGCTCGATAACTGACTTTCGAGCCGCTGACGTTGAGCCTTTTCTTGTGTCATTCCTTCTTTGATTCGACGGAACATTTCATGATAAAGCACCGAAGACTGTGGGAAATATGAACTAAAAACTGTCAGTACGGACTTAGAATCAAGACATTGAGCATAGTTTAAAACAAACAAGAAAGCATATCCTGTTCGATGCCTGTTGAGCTTCATTGAACAAGCAAGCCCAATCCACTGCATTCATTGCGGCTTGGTCTTCTTCAGTCACCAAGCAGTGGAGATAACTAGCCACGCCTACCGGTGCACCTAGTGCTCGGACATCCTCAGGGATGGTGAAGGTTATCACCCTCTTCCGATCAGGGTTCGAGCTCGAAGCAGGGAATTTATCGGTCAATTTGATACCGGCCGACACCCTACTCGTCTCGGCCGGGGGACTCCTTCTTGGGATTTCAAGGCCGAAGGTATCAGCCGACGGCACCCCGTCGAAAAATTCTTCAAAGGTTCCAGCTGTAACCGGATCCTTGCTCGGTGTGTGCATTCTTGCATCTTGGGCATCATTCAGAGTTGCCTCTCAAAAGGAAGGTGAATGCACCATCTCCGGAATGTCTGAGGACCTTTGTGTCGCCGCTCCTGTGTCGGCCCGGCTTCCGGTCCCTGCTCCCGCTTCGATGTTCTCTTCTTAGGAAGCACAGGTCTCCTCCACACTCGGCTCGGGGACTGCCCGAGGGGACTTGTCGTTTAAGGTTTCAGGGCTCTTTCCCCCTCGGAACCGTCGCTCAGTTGAATGGAAGGGTCGGTAACTTTGACTTTACGAGCCCTCATCTTTTTTCTGCCTTTTTTCTTCTCGGGCTCAGCTTGACTGGGAGCCTCTTTCCTCTTCTTTCCTCCCTCTTTCCCCGATACGGAAAGGGGACGAGGAATTGCCTCACTAGTGGGTGCCGACCTCAACTCGGCATCCTTCGAGAGACCTGCAAAATGAATTTTCAAAAGGCTAAGTGTTGGTATCGATTGTCTTGGAGTAATATGAACATTACTAAAGCTCACCATGATTCTTGGCCTCCAAAAGGCCTTTCGATATCTCTCGTCAGGCCCGTTCAGAATAGGACCTTTGGGCCATGACCTTCCTGACTCACTCCTCTAAATGCTGAATCGCGGTCGGCGCCTGGGAAACAGCTGCACATCACAATACGCCGGTTAAACATTGGAAGAAAAATAATAAGTGATCTTAAGTGAAGAGACGCTTACGTTTCATGTTCCACTTTTCAGGGAACGGCATATTATCGGCAGGGATCAGATCGGAGGTCTTGATTCGGACAAATCGACTCATCCAACCCCGGTCTATATCTTCATCAATGCTCGAGAACGGAGCCTTGCTAGCCCGTCGAGCAAGTTTTATCAGTGCCTCCCTTCGACCTTACTCACAAAAAAGCGAAAGAGATAAACTATACGCCACACGGAGGGATGGACCTAACCCAGAGTAACGTTGTATCTCCTACAAAATTCAACAATTATAGGGTTCAAGGGTCCAAATGTGAATGGATAGGTATATATGCTGAAATAGCCTTCCACATGAGTGGTAATAGCTTCATCCGAGGAAGGGATTACCACGTCTTTATCGGTCCATTGGCATTCAGCCTTTACCCTATCGAGATGCCTTTGAGTGATCGAGCTGATATACAACGAGACCGGTTCGCCTCGGCCAGGTACCGAGGAAGGCTTCTCGACTTTGAAGTCAGAACCTATAAAGCAACCAACTGGTATAAAAGCTTTCAATGGAGGTTCCATGGAGGGTTCCTCAACATGGACGGGCTTAGCCTCTTCAACAGACTGAGCAGGGGAAGGTTGTTGTTTCTGGGGAACTGATTTAGAAGTTTTGGCCATGATGATAGAAGTAGCAGAAGCGAGAAGTAGAAGAAAAAGGAGGTTTCTGATGAAGAAAGCTAAAGGAAACAAATTGTTAAGCAGCGTAAAAGTAAAGAAGGAAATACAAAGAGGGAAAGAAGTATTTATACTTTCTCAAAAGCGGCAGTTCAGAGCACGATGCAAAGAAGCATTAAATGTTGTACGCAGAAGTTGCAGAGTTTGCAGGTAGATGGGACAAGCAATGATTTCTTATGTTGGTGGTCTCGTGCGTCACGGCGCTGCCGTCACACGCTAATAAGGAGTCCTTTAGGGTTGAGTGACTTGATGCCTCTGACTTCGAGTCAGGCTTAATAAAGGTGTTGGTCGTTTAACCGGGGATCTCAAAGAACGAAGGTTCATATCGTTTTTTGTCCTTACTCTCCAATAAACGAGGGGACTATCTGTATTGGGTCGGATATAATCGACCGCATAAGGAGGATCGAGCCTGGACAGAATGCAAGACCGGATATCTATCCGGGGTCAGCAAGGCTGGTACGAAACTGGAGCAACCGATATGGGGCAATCGGCATCGTTCGGCACAGGCGCACCTCGTAACGAAAGATCAGTTTCAACCGGATATCTCGTGGATTCCTAATATCTCGGCAGGAGTGAAGGTCTCAACCGTCATAGATGTTAAACCATTATTTTAGGGATTCCACCCCGTAATTGAAGGGATTTTATCTTGTACTTAGGGTTTTACCATATTGAGGAGTCTTCTTTTACCTATAAGAAGGGTATCTACCTTCATTGTAAGGCAGAACAGTTACGAGAAAAATACTAACTATTTCAGCTGTCATTTATCAATATCTATCATCCTTTGTCGTGTTTCATTCCATTATCAGTAATCCATTCAAATACAGCGGTTCGATCATTCTATTGCTTGTTAAAATTCAATTGCTTTATATTATATCTTACATTGTATCAAATCAATTCGTACATCCTTAGCACTACGAACAAATTCAATTTGTTACTCGGATTTAAGGGTAAATAGTTCTGTTTTTAATTTTAATGTTAGATGTTTTAAAAGACAAACTACTTCTTACTCTATCATTATCATCTTTTAAGTATTTAATAATAGGATTTCAATTTTATTTTGACTTTGATAACAGGTGACCAAACAAAGAGCCGCTGCTAATTCTTTTCATATTATTCAACGATATCAAGATGTTTGTCCTTTGTTTTTTTTACAAAAAATTTGGTTTAGATATTTTATTTGTATGAACGTACGTTGATATCCAAGTTAGCTATATGTACTTGTGCATTGGTGTTTTTTTTCCAAGAAAGGTTGTGCATATGAATCTATTTTGTCATCCATCATAATATATATGTTAGTTCTTTTTGCGTTACTTTACTGCTTTTGTGTTCGTCTAAACTTTCTTCTTTTGTTAAAATTTCAATTGTTCAAATTTATCGCAAAACTAATTGTGCGGAGAGAGTGAGACAATTTTTACAGATTTGATTTTAGCATCAACATTTATATTATGCATTGTAGCATGCATATTGGTTGCCCGACAAAAAGATTTTACCATTGATGAAAGTATATAGGAGAAAATAAGAGTTTGGTGTTCTTAATGGAATTGTGAGAAAGTGTACTACATAGAAATAGAAGATTTATGTTTCTTCGACTTCAACATATGATTGTTAAATTAAATTATTGATACTTAGGAAATTGCCTAATATTTAAAAATTTAAATTCAACTAAAAATTTGTGTTTAATGGAACTTGCATATCATTTAACCCCTCAAAATTGCATATGCCATTCACGTTTCACAAGTTGAACTTGCAATGGAACTAGAACTCTTCCTCACAAATCTAAATCCTTTTTCCTATGATATATTTATTAAGCTTATGCTTTATAGAACAAGTCCAGTTATGAACCCAAAAAGTTAGAACAATATGATACAAATCTCAAGGGGCCTTTTCTCATCTTTTCCAAAAATGTAGAATAGAAATAAATCTCATAGAACACCACTAATGTTTTCAAGATTACCATAGAGTAAAAAGAACTAACAAAGTACCTCCTAAGACAATTAGACATTTAAAAGAACAACATTAATATTGTCGAAGACGACAACAAATAAAGTAACCACAAGGTCACTTAAGATTTCTCGAACAAGTGACAATGGATATTCAAAAGTATAACAAAAAATGTTTACTAATTCGTCACACTAATGGAGATCAACCTCCTAAGACTCAAATTTTACTATCACATGGGAGGAAAAGGAGAAAAGCACAAATAAAAAAAGGAAAAGCAGAAGGAGCAAAAAGAACTGTGTTAAATTAATTGTAAGAATATGAATGATAACACTTGTAGATTAACTAACAGGCTAACATTGTTCATATATTCTAAGACCAAAAGCTTCTTCTCCTTGTTATAGTGAAAACAAGTTCTTATTAAATCTGACAAATTAATTCATATGCTCACATAAGTCTTCCTTACCCCAATATGTTCATATAAGTAACTAAAAAGTAAAAATCATAATGAAACGTTCATGGTATGAATTAACTAAAGAGAAAGAGTGGTATCTTTGATGTCTTCATGTGATGTATGAAATGATCAACTCTTTTTTTGTAACAATAATTAAGTGAAAATAGCACGGATTAGCTAGTTTTCGGACTGATAATTAAAAAATAGCAGCGTTTGCAAAGTCATTAAATAATATTCACTATTTTGCTGCAACATGGAAAGTTCCAGCACACATATTATGCTGGAAGTCTAGTATATTATGCTGGAACTCGTACTGGAACTCCAATATATTATGCTGGAGTATTTTTCGGATTTTGAACAGTGTTTTCGTTCATATTTATCTTTACATAAAAAGTTGCTAAATTCCGATTACTTTTGAAACTGTGGCTATTTTTCAATTACCACTTGTAAATCTGGCTATTTTTGAATTTCACCCTAATAATTAATCGTGTTTAATTTATCATCTTTCTATTTTGCAGTTCTAGAACTTTATGTGCGAGGAACGTACATAGAGACTAGTACTATATTAAAAGCATGAAAGCCCTTGGCGAAATATCGTTCGCCTTTTTTATCCTTTAAAATAGAATTTACACTAAACAAAATAGGCAATTTAATTAAAATTTATATCAACTATTTTTATAATTCAAGACTTTGATATCGACTAGAATTTATAATTCAAAATTAGATATTCGATTCTATTTTTTGCGATAGTAATTTATTCTTTTCTAAACCGTCAGATACAATTCATATAGTATTTTTATTGTTAAAGAAATAATATAATATGTACTTTGTTTATGAGAAATAAGAGATTATCTTCTATTAGTTAATTGACCATACTTGTTTCTTTTAGAATCAACTTGAAAATACCGAAAAAGAAGAGTGAACTTATTATAATTTTACAGAGAAAAAATTTCAGAAAAGCTCTCAGAATCATTAAATTTTATATGTTCTTGCATAAACTAAAAAGGAGGCATACTAATTTGTGAAGTTGAGATGATAAAATTATAGAACTGAAATTAAGTTTAAGTTAAATATATGGAATGATGATCGATGAATCCTATGGAGCAGAATTTCCTTCTTATTGAGTTAGCTTTATAGAATTGACATTCACCAATTCTGGAGCTTATATTTTTAGTTTAATCTTAAATAATTTTTAATATAATATTTATTTTTAAAAACACACCCATTAAAATAGGGTACACGCGTAAAACGCGTATTCTAAATGATTTTGGTTATTACATTCTCCCTAATTTAGCTTTGTATCTACATTCTACATAGCGATACTAAATGCTTTAAGTCTCCTCTAGGCAACATGACAAGGCTAGCGGTGAAAAAAGAAAGATCATTGTATGTTGCACAGATACGTCCAAATTTTTTTTGTATATTTTTGTACAAATAATTATTTATCAGGTAAATATACTATCAGTGATTCAGTATGATTCTTCAGAACGAGACAAGGAGGAATATAGTGCATATGATGAGTTTAATGAAGAATTTATGAATATAATAATTATTTGAGAAAATTCTTTTGTATGTATCTACTTTTACTCGCGCGCGAACAAAAATAATTTGAATTGACCTTTTATTAAGTCATGCATATATGCGACAACTATTAGTCATTGGATTAAATCTTTTGCTTTTTTGGGTTCTTTTTCTCTTATTTACCTACAAGAATGGGATTGATAACAACTATATGTACACCCTCCCCCAAACACACACACACATACATATGTTGAGAGTTTTTTTATGTAATGCGAAGATAAGAATCTGAGTCGCTGGAATCATTCCTCGTAATCATAAATGCATGTACTATATACATTAGTATAGTTTATACACAAAATTATACTAATTATTGAAAGAATTTGTTTGAAATAGTCAAACTTTGTAAGTGCAATTTTTATTAATTCTCTAGGAATAAGTTGCGTTGATACAGAATAAGCAATAAGTTAAAAGAGGATTTTTACGAAAATAAGTTGAATGCACAAAATGAGAGCCTTGTGTATGACATTTAACTTTGTTGATGAAGAGGTAAAAAATTTTCACGATTATATTAACTTCCTCGTTGTAGTTAGATTATGGCGTTAGTTCTGGTTTAACTTTCTATGGGACACAAATACCCCAACTTTAATGATCTTATCATAAATTTTGGGAGCATTTGTTGAACCAAAAAAAAAATTAAATCATATAATGGACATATATATTACTAAATTATCATGTCATAAATACAAAATATAGAAGCCATAAAGTTAGTCAAATAAACACTTGCATCATTTAGCTCAACTGTAAGCTTATTAGATAATTTCATATGTATCTATTTTGTAACTCAAATAAATATTTTTTAGGATATATACATAATAAAAAACTTTATAATTTTCAGATGTAAATTTGTAACACCTGACAAGTAAGTTAAATTACACTTGTATGTACACTAAAACTAGTACTATATTAAAAGTACGATAACCCTTATCAAAATATATTTCGTCATTTTGCCATTTAAAAATAGATTTCACACTAGACAAAATAGTCATATGACTATTTCCTAACTTAGGAATATCCATTTAATTAATTCCCTAGTATTTAGGAATAGTCAATTAATTATTTTCGAATATTTAGTGCTTTGGTTTTTTAATTTCTTTCGATTCTAGAATTTCAAGGACGTTCAATCACACTAGGAAAGTTTAAATCTTAGAGAATTAATTAAAATTTTCAATTCCTTCAGTAAGAAAGTTTAGTTTTTTCAATTCCTTTACTAGTAAAGTTTCGTTTGATTTTCAATCCCTTCACTTGGAAAATTTCGTTCCTTTTCAGTTTCTTCACGAGGAAAGTTTTTACTTTGAACTCATTTAGAATTAGGAGTATCAAATTTTACACTAGAAAAGTTTTAACCAATATATACTTCTTTTAGGTTTAGAAATGTTTTTTAATTTAGTAAAATTTTGACAAATTATTATTTTACGAATATATTAGATACAAAACGACACTTTAAACTCTTTTTTGGTTTAGGAGTCTTATTTTTAACATAACTTCCTTTGTCTATTTGAACTATACACAATTTTATCTTATATAAATCCTTTTCTGGTTTGACTTTGTAAATGATGGAGATGATCCAAATATATATGATATATGCTGACTAAGATTACATAGCGTGCTTCATTTGGTTATTCAAGTGATAACTCACTTATCTTAGCTTTTTTTTTTTTTTTTTAATTATAAATTTGCAATTAACGAATGTAATTACATAGTTTTCAAACGTGATGAATAAAATCGTATGAGTAATTAGAAAAGAAAGAGCGACAGCTTAATTTCTTTCTTTATAAAAATATAAGTAGTTACTATTAGGTAAAGTAACTTATAGTTATGTTACATACTGTGATGTCAATAAATATTTCAAAACTGACGACCGACCGTATCGTACCATACCAAATCGATTTTTAGGTTTCTTTTAATAAAATCGTAGGTTTTTATATAAGTCTATAACCTGTTTACCCTTAAAATTGGATAACAATTGAGTTTGTTCGTAGTGCTAAGGATTCGTAAACTAATTTGATACTGTATAATAATATGATAAAAGCAATTGTAATGTAAGAAGAAAAGTAACAAAACCGTGAACTATGGTGGACAATGTGAAAGAAGATAAATCCTTCGTAGTAGTGATGATAATAGTATTAGATAGCCAAAGAAGAAAAGTTAAGTTGAGAGAAATCAGATCCCCCTTAATGGAGTACAAAATATGCCTCTTATAGGCCCAAAGCTAGAGTTCCAAGTAAGATAAATAACTAATTACAAGATAAATCTCCCAAAATACGGGATAGAATTTCCTCAAATCGTGGCACAACGGCTAAGGTGGTTGAGATAATTACTCCTGGCAAAATATCCGGTGAGTGGCGGGATATGCGGTTCGAGGCCGGTCTTTAAGCTCTTAGTGCTCCTCGATCTGTCATACCGATCTGTCTTGTCCCGGCCGCTCCAACTGTCGTACCCGACCTCTTGATCTCGGACTGGTAAAGTTCGGCCGCCTACCATTTCCGTTCTGACTTTCCTCGGTTATATTCGACCCGCTTGCACTTGGATGTGACCGACCCGATTCCATACGGATGTATCCGACCTAATACAGATAGTCCCCTCGTTTATTAGAGAGTAAGGATAATAAACTATGCGAATCCTTACCCTCCGATCCCTTGGGGCGAGTAACCGATATACACACTAATCTTGACACGTGGACAGAGTCATCCTTTAACTTGTTCGCGAAGGCAACCTGGGTGTGATGGCAGTTTTATGACGTACGCAAGTGCCAACACAAGTAATCATCACAAAACATGTACCTCTTGCAGTCTTTTCATGCAGTCATTTAATGCGTGCATTTAATGCTTGGGTGTCTCGTGTTTGGTACCGCCGCCTTTGACTAGGTATAAATACCCTTTCTCACCGCGCGTTTAATACTTTACTTTTACTCTACCATTTTTTACCATCTTCTTCCTTAACCCTTTCTTCTCAAAAACCCTTTGAACTCTCTGCAATTTTTCTCAATCCTCGCTTCCACTACGTCAATGGCGAAAACATCAAAATCAGTTCCTACAAGGCAGAACTCTCCCACCCAGTCTGTCGAAGAGGTTGAGATGGTTCGTGTTGTAGAATCTTCGTCAGAGCCTCCATTGAAAGCTTTCATCCCTACATCGTGTTACTTCGGTACTGATTTTAAGGTCGAGAAGGCCTTGTCAGTGCCCGGTCGATGCGAACCAGTCTCGGATTATGTCAGCTCAATTACCCATAAACACATCGAGAGGGTGAAGGCATAATGCCATTAGGCCGATATAGAAGTGGTGATTCCTTCTCCGGACGAAGCCATCACCACGCATGTAGAGGGGTACCTTAGCGTGTATACCTACCCATTTACATTGGGTCCCGTTGACCCCCTTATCGTAGAATTTTGCAGGAGGTACAGCGTTACCTTAGGTCAGATTCATCCTTCTATGTGGCGCATATTTTATCTCCTCCGTTTCTTTGTAAGCAAGGTTGAAGGTGGACATCCTTTCACCCTCGACCATGTTCTTCGACTGTACGCCCCTCGAATGTTTCAAAGGGGCCTGATTAAACTGGCCCGTCGTGCCACTAAGGCTCCCTTTTCTAGCATCGATGAGGATAGGGATCGAGGATGGATGAGCTCGTCCGAGTTAAGACTTCCGATCTGATTCTCGCTGACTGCATGCCATTTCCTGAGAAATGGAATTTGAAGCATAAGTGTTCCTCTGCATATCTCCTTTTTGATATTGTTATGTAATGCATAACCGGTGCCTCTAATGTGCAGCCGTTTCTCAAACCCGGCCGCAATTCAGGATTTGAAGGATTGGGTTAGAAAGATTGTGGCCCAACGATCTTATTCTGAACGAGCCTGGAAAGAAATCTCAAAAGGACTTTGGGAGGCCAAGAATCACGGTAGGTTCATCCGGTTTAAACTTTCAAAATAAATCTTCATCAACATCTAACCCTGATAATACGTTTTGCAGGCCTTTCAAAGGATGCCGAGCTGAGATCGGCAACCACTGGTGGGGCAGCCCCTCGCCCCTTTCCCACGCCGGTGAAGGAGAAAGGGAAAAAGAGGTTAAGGGCTCCCGACCAAGCCGAGCCTGAAAAGAAAAAAGGAAGAAGGCTTAAGATGTTAGCCCGAAAAGTTGCTGCCACCGATCCCACTCTCTCTTTGAGTGCAGAATCTGAGGAAGAGGACAGTTCTGATCTGGTGCGTCGTAAGCCCGCTCGGAAGGTCCCCGAGCCGGTAGTGGAAAAGGTTGATGCCTCCCAAGGCGACGCGGGGGCAAGGGTCGGAGACCGGGCTGAGACGCCAACCTCGACGCGGAAACCCTCTGATGCTCCCGGAACGGCTCACTCGCCCTCCTTTTCCAAGACATCCCTGAAGGAAACTCACAACACTTGGGTACAGACATCGGGCGGAGTACCGACCATGCCCGGTACCTTCGAGGGATATTTTGACGGGGTGCCATCATCTGATACCTTTGGCCTCGACGTCCCAAGAAAAAGTCCCCCAGCCGAGTCAAGCAGGATGTCGGCTGGTGTTAAACTAGTTGACAAATTTCCCGCTCCCAGCTTGGACCCTGAGCGAAAAAGGATGATAACTTTCGCCATCCCCGAAGATGCTCGGGCATTGGGTCCTCCGGTGGGTATAGCGAGCTACCTTCACAATATAATAACGGAGGAAGACCGGGCCGCCATGGATGCTGTGGATTGGGCTTGTCTATTCAACGAAGCCCAACAAGCAGCAAACAGGGTATGTCTTCTTACTCGTCTTACTCTTGCGTTGATATTTTCACCTCATAACTAGCAATTTCTGGCCTGGCTTGTTTGCAGTCTTCGGTGCTATACTATGGGATGTTTCTCCGTGTCAAAGAAGGGATGGAACAAGAGCTGGATCGACGTCGCCAACTTGAAGACCGGATGTCGGGCCTCCAGGCCGAATTAGACTTCTTAAGGAAGGAGTATGTTTCCTGCGTCGATCAGATGGGAGAGATACAGAAACGATCGGATCGGCTCCAGGCTGAGCTTAGTGAGTCCAAGGCCGAATTGCATCGGTGTAAAACCCAAGTCGAGCATCTAAAGGCAGAGAAAGTGACTCTTCAAGAGCGGATCGAGGCTTTGCTCAAAGACAACGAACTTCAACGCCTCGGAATTGAGTCACTTGGCCTTGATCGGACGGTCCTATCCACCCAGCTTCAGGAGGCACAATCGAAGGTTGCTAACACTCAGGCCACGGCTGATGACCTGGTAGCTCAGTACAAGGCCGATGCCGAGGCGGCTCTCGAGCAGTCGAAGGCACAGATTGAATATGCTCAGTACCAAGATCGCCTTGCTGTCCTCGAGGAGCTTCAAGCTCGTGGCCTCGATTTATCTTCTGACTTAGCTGAGGCAGCCAAAGCTGAAGATGAAATGAGGAGGAAAACCTTTCCGGATGAGTCTGAGGATGATGCCGATTAATTTCAGCTTTGCTTCTTTTGAACCATGTAATTTCCCCCCTTGCATGATTTTGGACATATAAATAATTTTACCTTTCGTTCTTCACTTGTTATGTACTGTCATCTGTTGCCTTGGCATAAAATCGCAGGTGACCGATCCATTATTAGCTTAGCCTCGATCCTGAAATAAACCCACAACGTAGAAAATGGTTTAAGTTATAGCTCTGTTCAAAGCGATAGTCGATTGGGCCTTAGCCTCGTTCGAGTTATCGATTGCCTTTAGACTCGTAGGGATCGAGGCCATGCTTTAGCAGGATTTTCTGACCTTTATCAAACAAACTCGGCCTCGTATATTAACCTGAGGTCTCGTTCTTCATTCGAACTTCGGTCGTACGTTAAGTTTCGAACGGATTCGGCCTTAGCCGTGATTTAGCTTGATTGATCAAGAGTTCTCATCTTCATACAATTCGGCCTTGACCGTAACTTGATTTGAACAAGTAAAGAATTTCATAGGATCCGGCCTTTGCCGTAATTAAATGTGACTAAGTAAGAATTTTTTTATGGTCCAGCCTTAGCTGTAGCTTGATTCGAGAACATCGGTCTCGGTTTCATATAGTTCGACCTTAGCCGCCATTTGACTTGACCACACCGGTCTTAGTTTTATATAGTTCGGCCTTAGCCGCAATTTGATTTGACCACGTCGGTCTTAATTAAAGCTCTGTTAGCTTTGAAAGGGCCTTAGCCTGTCTAACCGATTCCGGATTTTGCCTTCTCAGGTCATACTTCCTTCGGTTTTAATGTGCGTCGATCGTTTGCAAAAATAATAATCAAGAAAAAACCCTTAGGTTTGACAAAGTAATGTAGGCATTGAATAGTCTTCACTTTTATTTGAATAGTAGTACATTTTGTTGGTCGGGGGCGGGTTAGATCGTTCTACTAGGGTACGGCTCCTTCGGCCGTTTGACCCTTGCATCGATTCCTAGCGATCTTTATCTTGGCCCCTCGAGATCGATTTTGTATCAAATGAAAGTGGCTCAGATTGATCATAGTAGCACGACATGTATGCTGCCTCGTTAAAAACCTTGCCGAAAAACCCGGATTGGGACAAAAACGGTCAAAGGGAAAAGAGTGCAGCGCGTGCTTTCAGCCTTGTTTGGTTATCTTTTGCCCGAAGTTGATTTGTCCTGCGTAGGTTAGTGTTTAATGAAGTGTAAAGGTAGCAAGAA
>MCJB01049719.1:10172-21441 GCA_002018475.1 Nicotiana obtusifolia
ATATATATATATATATATATATATATATATATATATATATATATATATATATATATATATATATGTTTGTTGACATTATGGACATGCTGGTCTTGTTTGTGGATTTGAGGAAAATGAAAAGAATAAGGGGAGGTGCTGTCCAAAATTTCATAGATGAGCTAGTCGCTCATTTGTGTTGAGTTCTAGCTTCCGTATGCTTAACTATGGTCCCTTATTGTTTGTTATAGATTGAAGTTCTAACAGGATGAACTGACGTCGTGTGGTTAGGTAATCGACAAAGGTATGTTAAGTCTATCCCTTCTTTTCTTTTGGCATGATCCATATGATACAAACGAAACGAGCAAACGCGCAACTTTCACTAATGACACTATTCTTAAAAGTACTAGGGGTTCTTATGTTCTTGATTCCCCATATGTACTATTATTCTATCGTCTGTTCATGGGTCCCAGAAAATATGTAAGTTGATAAAGTTTATTTCATGATATTAATCGAAGGCATAATGCTTTTATGACATTCCGAGAGATTTTATTAACTTACTTCTCATGCATTGCATTCATTTATACATGTACATTGACCCATGAATAGATGGCGTTATATACGCGTATATTATATTTATATAGGGTATGGGGAAAGGTTATGGCATTATATACGCATCACCACCTAATCAGCTGGTATACGTTGATGATTTCGCCCACAGAGGTAGAGATGATATGATGGGATGCCCTCAGAGACTTGATGATGTTATGCACTCATATACCTATGCATGGTATGACATTTACATGCATATGAATTACATTATAAATATTTCACGATTCGCAAGATATTCAGACTTACATGTTGAGTTCTTTACACCATGTTTCTTTCATGCCTTACATACTCGGTACTTTATTTTAACGACGTCACTTTTTCCTGGTGACACTGCGTTTCATGCCCGCAGTTCCCGATAGACAGGTTAACAGTCCTCCTAGTAGGCTATCAGCTCAGCAGAAGGCGTTGGTGCACTCCACTTTCTCCGGAGTTACCTATTTGGTCAATATTATTTGGACATGTATTGATTGGTATGGCGGGCCCCTGTCCCGACCTTTATGATGTTTATGTACTCTTAGAGACTTGTAGAGAGATGTCATGTATATGGATTCTTGTATGGCTTTATCGGCCTATGTTTTCAGTGTACAAATGATCATGTCGACCTTATAGGCCCGTACGTCACGTGCATAAGTTTCTATATCATGTTGGATCATCCTATGTCTAGTATTCCCTTATGTTTTATTCCAATTATCTCATGATGGCCCGTTTTGCCCATTTACCTATGATGGTGTGATAAGACAAATATGTTATGGTACTCGATTGAGTAAGGCACCGGGTGCTCGTCGCGGCCCTCCAATTTGGATCGTGACAAAAGTGGTATCAGAGTAATTCTGTCCCAGGGAGTCTATAAGCCCTGTCTAGCAGAGTCTTGTTTATACCAAATAGCCTCCACTATGCAAGCTCTAGTCAATACCAGAAAACCATGTTTCAATGCTCCACACAAATGGAGTAGCTTAATACACAAACTGGAGAAACATAGCCCCAAAATAACCTACACCAAAGTGAGCTGGGAACTCCCAAAGCAGGGATGGATAAAAGTCAACACAGATGGTACATCAAAAGGAAATCCAGGAAGAAGTTCCATTGGCTATTGTGTGAGAAATGAAAATGGGGATCTAATATATGCAATGGGCACAGAGATAGAAGAAGGAACCAACACAGAGGCAGAAGCACAAGCCATCAGGGAAGCCTTAAGATACTGCATAACTCATGGTTACAGGCAAATTTGGATGCAGACTGACTCTTTGTTACTGAGCAACATAATCAACGGCAAATGGGAAACCCCATGGTGCATAAGTGATCATTTGGAGGAAATAAATCAAATGAAACAACAGCTTACTATGATCACTTCACACACGTTCAGGGAAGGGAACAAGCTGGCTGACCATTTAGCAAATCTAGCACTGGAAAAAGGAACCTTTGAATACCTGCATTTCAATCAATTGAACAAGATGGAAAAGAGTATCCTAAACGACAACAAATCACAATGCCCTTACCTACGAGTTAAAATAGCAAGATGATTAATAATAGAGAGGAAAGAAAGGAAGGGGACAGAACAGGAAAAAAGAGAAACAAAATGCATCACTATGCTTTCACATACTATTATACTACTGACAACTTCTCTTTGGCACTGCAGATTGAAACAATTGACAAAAATCAACTGATGAGCAGCAAGTTAACCTACAGCAATAGGGAGGAAAGAAAGGAAGGGGACAGAACAGGAAAAGAGAGAAACAAAATGCATCACTATGCTTTCACATACTACTATACTATTGACAACTTCTTTTTGACATTGCAGATTGAAACAATCGACAAAAATCAGCTGATGAGCAGCAAGTTAACCTATAGCAATTTGGTATTTTGTCAAAAGAAAATGCAATCAAGGCAGCAGATGGATTGGAGCAGTAGTTTACCTACAGCTGTAACACAAGGGATTTTAAGACAGCAAGCACAATGGAGAATTAAGCAGCAAACAATGACAATGAAACAGCCTCATTGCAGCAGCAGCAGCAAAACCAGAGCAAAAACACTGCATTGGATGACACAAAGCAGCAAAACAAATGGAATTGTTGAAGTAACAGTCAAATACACAAACAAGCAGCAAGAGAAACTGATTACTCAGCTGGAAAAAACAGCAGCCTCAAATGTTTTAAGCAGCCAACAAAACACATCAAAACAACTGGACACACTAGGTAGACTTAGGAGCACACAACTGTCTGCAAACTCTCTGATAAAGCTTCTGAAACAGCAGCATCTGAATAATATGCAAAGAAAGCACAACTCTCATCCAGCAACCTCAACAGCTTCACCCCCAGCAACCAATAACTCAGCGAACACAGAAAGCAGGCAGCAATCTATATTTGAACAACTGAATCCACAGGGAAGAACATGGAGCACGCAACTTACTATCTTTAACACACTGCCACCACTCACAGTACTTTACACAACACTGAGTCCTTTAATTTTATCATTGCAGATAGAAACAATTGCAGCAGCGACACAAGGCAGTCATCAATGCTCAACAGAACAACTAGGCAATAAGAAGGCTTACTGGAGCACACAGAAAACCTCAAACTCTCTTATAATCACAAATTACTCTCCAGGGAGCATCAGGCAGCAAACTCAAGCAGAAACAAACNGCATACTACCAACCAATAGTGAGCAAGGTACAAGACAGACTCCATTCATGGAAAGGCAAACTGCTCTCAATAGGAGGAAGAGCCATTCTGATCAAACATGTTTTACAAAGCATGCCTATCCATCTACTATCAGCAGTAAACCCTCCCAAACAGGTGATCAACTTCCTCCACAAGCTCTTTGCGCAATTCTTTTGGAGTAATACAGTTGGGGAAAAAAGCAGGCACTGGTCCTCATGGATCAACCTCTGCACTCCTTATGAAGAGGGAGGAGCTGGCTTTAGATCTCTGCATGACATGTCAAAAGCATTATTTTGCAAAATTTGGTGGAACTTCAGAACAAAGCCAAGCCTATAGAGTGCATACATGTGTCAGAAATATTGCAAAAGACACAATCCAGTAATAGTCCCCTGGAGTAGAGGTACGCAAACCTAGAAAAAGATGTTGGAATGCAGAGAAATCATTGAACATCAAATTGCCTGGAAAATCAAAATGGGGTCAGCCTTGTTCTGGTACGACAACTGGACTAAACTAGGAGCACTATACCATATAGTGCCACCAAAATTTCCAATTGATGATTCGATTCAGAATGTTAATCACTTCCTACTTAATGAAGATTGGAACACATCACAGTTGTCGGAAACACTACCACAGGAGTTTGTTGAACATATAACAACAACATTTAGGGCCCCAAACAAGAATCAATAACTTGACATACCCTATTGGATGCTGCATAGTCAAGGCCGCTTCACAGTCACAACAGCGTGGGAATACCTCAGGAAAAGAGAAAACCCAAAAAGAGCATACGAGATGATATGGGTCAAAGGTCTTCCATTCAAAATTGCTTTCTTTATGTGGAGAGTATGGAAGGCCAAACTGCCATTGGATGATATATTGAAAAGATGGGGATACCAACTACCATCGAAATGCTGGTGTTGCACTGAACCAAAGGAGGAAACCACGACACATCTTTTCTTTAACTCTAACACAGCCAAAGAAGTATGGAAATACTTCCTACAGAGAGCAGGGATTGCAATAGATGATCTGACATTCCAGCAAGCAATAATAAAATGCTGGACAATACAAGCACCCACTAGAATAAAAGTAGTGCTTCAAGCACTCCCATCCTGCATAGTCTGGGAGCTTTGGAAAAGAAGAAATAGTATCAAGCATGGGGAATCAATCACAACTGGCAGAGTCATATACCAAATAGCCTCCACTATGCAAGCTCTAGTCAATACCAGAAAACCATGTTTCAATGCTCCACACAAATGGAGTAGCTTAATACACAAACTGGAGAAACATAGCCCCAAAATAACCTACACCAAAGTGAGCTGGGAACTCCCAAAGCAGGGATGGATAAAAGTCAACACAGATGGTACATCAAAAGGAAATCCAGGAAGAAGTTCCATTGGCTATTGTGTGAGAAATGAAAATGGGGATCTAATATATGCAATGGGCACAGAGATAGAAGAAGGAACCAACACAGAGGCAGAAGCACAAGCCATCAGGGAAGCCTTAAGATACTGCATAACTCATGGTTACAGGCAAATTTGGATGCAGACTGACTCTTTGTTACTGAGCAACATAATCAACGGCAAATGGGAAACCCCATGGTGCATAAGTGATCATTTGGAGGAAATAAATCAAATGAAACAACAGCTTACTATGATCACTTCACACACGTTCAGGGAAGGGAACAAGCTGGCTGACCATTTAGCAAATCTAGCACTGGAAAAAGGAACCTTTGAATACCTGCATTTCAATCAATTGAACAAGATGGCAAAGAGTATCCTAAACGACGACAAATCACAATGCCCTTACCTACGAGTTAAAATAGCAAGATGATTAATAATAGAGAGGAAAGAAAGGAAGGGGACAGAACAGGAAAAAAGAGAAACAAAATGCATCACTATGCTTTCACATACTATTATACTACTGACAACTTCTCTTTGGCACTGCAGATTGAAACAATTGACAAAAATCAGCTGATGAGCAGCAAGTTAACTTACAGCAATAGGGAGGAAAGAAAGGAAGGGGACAGAACAGGAAAAGAGAGAAACAAAATGCATCACTATGCTTTCACATACTACTATACTATTGACAACTTCCTTTTGACATTGCAGATTGAAACAATCGACAAAAAATCAGCTGATGAGCAGCAAGTTAACCTATAGCAATTTGGTATTTTGTCAAAAGAAAATGCAATCAAGGCAGCAGATGGATTGGAGCAGTAGTTTACCTACAGCTGTAACACAAGGGATTTTAAGACAGCAAACACAATGGAGAATTAAGCAGCAAACAATGACAATGAAACAACCTCATTGCAGCAGCAGCAGCAAAACCAGAGCAAAAACACTGCATTGGATGACACAAAGCAGCAAAACAAATGGAATTGTTGAAGTAACAGTCAAATACACAAACAAGCAGCAAGAGAAACTAATTACTCAGCTGGAAAAAACAGCAGCCTCAAATGTTTTAAGCAGCCAACAAAACACATCAAAACAAATGGACACACTAGGTAGACTTAGGAGCACACAACTGTCTGCAAACTCTCTGATAATGCTTCTGAAACGGCAACATCTGAATAATATGCAAAGAAAGCACAACTCTCATCCAGCAACCTCAACAGCTTCACCACCAGCAACCAATAACTCAGCGAACACAGAAAGCAGGCAGCAATCTATATTTGAACAACTGAATCCACAGATAGAAACAATTGCAGCAGCGACACAAGGCAGTCATCAATGCTCAATAGAACAACTAGGCAATAAGAAGGCTTACTGGAGCACACAGAAAACCTCAAACTCTCTTATAATCACAAATTACTCTCCAGGGAGCATCAGGCAGCAAACTCAAGCAGAAACAAACACCCCACATCAGACAAACAAGAAAAGAAGAAGTCAGCAACAACACAGCAGTGCACAGAATCAACTGTCAGCTTCCTCAAAGCTGGCAAGCAGTAACAACCCAAGGTCACAACATACAGCTAACAGAAATAGGAACCTTGATCCTCAACAATGCAAATCAACAAACAAAGGCAGTAAAAGCAGAGAAAGAAGAAACAGAACAGCTGCACAATCTGAAATTTCCACACAAAGGCATCGCAATAGCACACAGATTCATCAACTGGAACTTGTAATCATATCAACAGGATATGTTTCTTATAGGGGTGGGTCATCGGCGCAATTGTTTTGTGTGGTATTAGCACCACCGGAACTCATTCTATTACAATTGCTCTAATCACCTTCTACCTATAAAAACATCATCCCCCACAAGCTTAGCTTAATGTATATCCAGGACAACTACAACTTCCACTTGTATGGTAGAACTGACCCAAGCTCGCAGACAAAGGAACAAGGAATCAACATAACCACGGAACATGATTTTTGTACAAAAGATCTAGAACTTTTAATACATCCTTTTTGTATAGGACTCACTACTTACTATCAAGGTATCTATAGTCAACGATTTAGATCGACTAGATACATGTACTTTTTTGGCGAGGTAAGGTTTCTGTCCCCCTCTTTTGTAAATTTTTGCTAAGCTATCAATAAACAATAATTTCACAAAAAAAAAAAAAAGCAGAGTCTTGTTTATGGGTGTGTTGTGCACCACAGGCTACAGGGCATTTAGGACTGTCACTCTTTCTTCTTACTCTAGATCGTGTATTAGAGCTCAGTTGTAAGAATTCAAACTCCTAAATTCTATTTTATTCGTAATGCAACGATACCTACATCTAGAAAGACAGCTGGTAAGAGATTGATCGTGGCATGAATATCTATCCACCCATATGGTTTAAAGCAACGATTGAATCAGAAGGTAGATACAAGTTTCAACAAGTAAAAGAAGCAAGATGAAGAAGGGTACGAGGTACCCAATTAGTGAAGATTATCAGCATTTACAATTCAGGCAGAGAAATATAAGCGTTTTGAGTCACCTTAAATTGTAATAGAGGTATGTACAATCGGCACACCCATCTCAGTTATGCTCCATGAGAGCCAACAGATATAGTTAAGAGAAGGACGGGATATCAGGATCCAGCTGGGGTTAGAGTAACCCAAAATGTTGGATGGATTGTTAGCGTTAGCTTGCATTTCCGAAGGATATTGCAAACGTGGTAATAATTCTCCTTGTGAGACACCAAGATGGTGCATCCTAGAATTGTACAGCTAGATATGAATACTAGACTATTAAAAAAATTACAAAGATAGGCACTTCAATCCTTGAAGGGATAAATATTTACCTTAGTATGGCTCCCGTCCCTAGTAAAGAGAGAATGTTAGGCGACCCGAAGAGCTAGTGGATGGAGCAAGGGGAGCTCAAAGCAAAAGAATGTTTTGTTAAAGCTTCCAGAATAAAGTGATAGAAAAAAGTATTAGCAGGAGAATAAGAAGAGAGTAAATGAAGCATTATGAGCATGATGTGATAAGTGAGTGATAACGGTAAATCAAAATATGACAGGATAACTGAGTCTATAGTCAAGTGAAGGAAAAGACAAGAGGTGACAAGCCTTGAGGCAATAAAAGAGTATAAGCCATAGAGTCATATCCCCATTTCGAGAAATGAGATGGTGACTCCAACGTGATTACCAAAAGGAAAAGTTAGACCCCCGGAGTAATATAAATCAGTATGGGCTAGTGAATAAGATAAATATGAACATGAATTAGGGATCGAAAGATTTTATAATAGTCGGCATTGTGAGAATTTCAGAGATAGTATTCCGGCAATAATAGAATGGACAACAAAAGAATAACCTTTAAAGTTCATTCAGGAAGATGCTTCCCTAAAGGAAGCACTTGAGCAGAGTTAAGATTAAGGGACTAAGTGTGCCACTTACACTAGGTGTCACCCTCGTGAGTAAGAAATTTCGTTATCCTTGATATAGAAGGATTACAGCAAGGCGGGTAAGAGTCAGTGAATATGTGAAAAGACGCCAAAGATGAAGAGAGGGGGAAAGATGGTGTGATATGGTATTAAGTAGGAGTTATATGGTTCAGGGAACTATGGAATAGTAAAGGAAGAATGCGATAAAAATGAGAAAGAGATGAGATTGCACATATTCAAATCCCACAGATAGGTTACGACTCCAGAACATCACGCAAGCACGACAGCAGGGAAGGGCAATAAAGGTTCCCAACCAGGATATTATTGATAAATAAGTACGAATGAATACTTGATGCATAAGGAGCCAGTGCAAGAGGTAAGTTAAGACAAAGGAAATATCCCAAGAGAGATTACGCAGAATATAGATATGAGAATGGACCAACGAGTAGTTAGTAGTTTATTCACAAAGAGCCTAGTTATGGCTTGATAGCATCAAGGGCAAGGATAGAGTTTTGGAAGATCCAAGAAGGCCATTTACAAGATCTCAAGCTAAAGAGTTGCAGATTAAGGTTGTTGGACTTCAATGGCAAATAAAAAAGCTTTTAATTGTGGAGGACGAGCTCAAGCCCAAAGGAGATGAATTTTACAAGTTTTACAATTATTTGGTGGCCCAAATTGAAGTCCAAGAGAAGGAAGATTGGGTCCCGAACTCGGCCCTTGAAATCTAGCAAAAGGGCACCAAGAAGAGCTCAAAATAAGCTTAAATGAGGTCCAAAAGGGGGTGTTTGAAAACAAGCCCAATTGGAGTCCAAATCAATGGCCCAAACTAGTAGTTTTAAGGCCCAAATTTGCCCTAATGGGATTTGGCCGCCCCCTACCTACCCCCTACCTAATTTTAAGGACTTTTACTCTTATAAATAAGGAGTTCTTCTCATTCATTAGGGATAGATTATTGAATAAGAATATCATACTTGAGAGAGTTCTTTTGAACCTTTGTTACTTATGCTTTGAGATTTATCTTTCAACCTTTACTTGTTCATAGTTCAAGGTAGTAAGATTACTTCTCTATTATGATATATTTGATTCCTTTGAGGTATTCTTAGAAGGCAATTAATACTAGTTATTGATTGTTGTCTCAAGTTACTCTTAAAGCGGTCAAGATCCGAATCCATTGTTTTGATTTGTTCTTAGGTAAAGGCGTTTGATTTTCTTCAATAAATCAAGACGTTGTTGCTTAGATCTTGTCAAGGCTATAGAACTTGTGTTCTTGGAAGTTCCTTGAATTCGTTCCTTGAATTTCCCCCATATCCTTTATTTTCTGCACTTTAATTCTAGTTTTTCAATTCCTTATTATCATTTGCTTCCGCATTTACTTCTCAAATTCTTACTCTAGTTTGGATTCCCGACCTTGTTGTTATGACTGATGCTTATTATTGTTCTTACATTGTGTTTCCTGTCTTACATACTCAGTACATTATCCGTACTGACGTCGTTTATTTGTGGACGCTGCATGTCGTGCTGCAGGTCCGAGCGGGCAGATAGACGAAGCTCCCCCACCACAGTAGGCTACCCAGTTCAGCAGATATTGGCGAGGTCCATCCTTCGGACTTGTCACAGTCTTGGTATGCATTCTGTTTTGGGCATGTCGGGGCCCTGTTCCGATGTAGGTTGCATTATGTACATTTTTGTAGAGGCTCATAGACAAGTGTCAATTTATGCATAGACAAGTGATGGGTTGACTTATGTACAGTTGAATTGCCTTGTCGGCAAACGTATGTATTTTGTTTTATGGTTTTGCATTGCAGCCTTGTTGGCTATATTATGTATATAAGTATGTTCGTATCATGGTATGATGTCTCAGTTCATTATAATTATTGTTCGAGATTATATGCATATGAAAAGCCTTATAGATAATAAGGAAAGTTAGATGAAGGGTACGCCGGCGCCCGTTGAGTAGGGTCCGGTGCCAGTCGCGGCCCTCCGTCTTGGGTCGTGACAAACTTGCTATCAGAGCAGGTCTGTCCTAGGGGTTGTCTATGAGCCGTGTCTAGTAGAGTCTTGATTATGGATGTGTAGCGCACCACATTTATAATCAGGAGGCTGCATGACATTTAGGGTTGTTACCTTTTTCCTGAATCTAGATCGTGCGCAGAGCTGAGTCGTAGGTATTCGTTTCTAATATCAACCATGTTCTTTTCAGCAATGCCCACGACTAGGAAGCAAGTGATTAATAGGCGCCTTGATTTAGCTGCGGGGGAGGGTACCAGTCAGGTGCCTCCCGCCAGAGTAGGCCATAGTGAGCCTCAGAGCGAGATGCCGTCGCAGACCTCGTCTACTCCTTCTCCACCAGAGGATATAAGAAGGCATCCAGCATCTCCGGTTCCTCCATCTGGTAATACGGACCAGGATATGCGGAGTGCAGTACAGTTGCTGACTAGCTTGGTAGCTGCTCAGGCTCAGAGGCAGAATACCGGTGCTACTGATAAACCGGTCAGTGCGAGAGTTCAGGATTTTATTAATCTAGATCCTCCAGTGTTTACCGGATCAGACCCCAAGGAGGACCCGCAGACTTTTATTGATCAGGTTCACCGTACACTGCGGGTTATGCATGCTAGTGATATGGAGGCAGTAGAGTTGGCTTCTTATCGGTTACGGGATCTAGCAGTTTTCTGGTATGATAGTTGGGAAAGATGCAGGGGTCTAAATGCTCCTCCACCTGTGTGTAAGGAATTTTCTGAGGCATTTCTTCGTCATTACCTGCCAGTTGAGGTACGACGAGCCAACGCTGATAAATTCTTGAACCTTAAACAAGGTAATATGAGTGTGCGGGAGTACAACATGCAGTTTGATTCCTTGGCAAGGTACGCTCCTCACATGGTGGCCGAGATGGGGGATAGGGTTCATTTGTTTGTGAACGGATTGGGACCACACCTAATAAATGAGTGCACGACTACATCCTTGATAGAGGGCATGGATATTTCTCGTATTCAGGCTTATGCCCAGACATTAGAGGATCGTAAGCGCCAGCAAAGAGCAGACAGGGAGCAGGATAGGGGCCAGCATAAGAGGGCGAGATTTGCAGGGTATTCTGCTGACTTCAGAAGTAGTGGCAGGCCCCAGTTTTTGAGGAGTTCGGCACCATCTGTAACTAGTGCCCCTCCACAGTTTCAGAGACCTCGATATGATTGATTTACCTATTCGGGTCCAGGTCAAAGTTC
>MCJB01049719.1:24415-62946 GCA_002018475.1 Nicotiana obtusifolia
TAATAGCTGATCGACTTACAAAATGTGCCCATTTTCTGCCAGTTAAGACAACCTACACAGCTGAAGATTATGCAAAACTGTACATCAAGGAAATTGTGCGACTTCATGGAGTACCAACGTCTATTATCTCAGACAGAGGAGCTCAATTTACGGCTAACTTTTGGAAGTCTTTCCAGAAGGGTTTAGGCACACAAGTAAATCTCAGTACGGCATTCCATCCACAGACTGATGGACAGGCTGAACGTAATATCCAGACACTTGAAGATATGCTACGAGCATGTGTTCTAGATTTCAAAGGGAACTGGGATGATCACCTGGCACTCATAGAATTCGCTTACAATAATAGTTACCATTCCAGTATTAAAATGGCTCCGTACGAGGCACTGTACGGGAGGAGATGTAGGTCACCAGTTGGATGGTTCGAAGTCGGTGAGACAGAATTATATGGGCCAGACTTAATTCACCAAGCCATTGAGAAGGTGAAAGTGGTACAAGAGCGACTGAAGGCGGCCCAAAGCAGGCAAAAATCTTATGCCGATGTCCGACGTCGTGACCTGGAATTTGAGGTTGGTGATTGGGTTTTCTTGAAGATCTCACTAATGAAGGGTGTCATGCGCTTTGGGAAGAGAGGTAAGCTGAGTCCAAGGTGTATCGGGCCGTACAAAATTCTTCGACGAATTGGACAGGTTCCTTATGAGTTGGAATTGCCATCTGAATTAGAATTTGTCCATCCGGTATTCCACGTATCTTTGTTGAGGAAATGTATTGGAGACCCTTCTCGGGTAGTCCCTATCAAAGATGTACAAATTACAAGAGATCTATCCTACGAAGAAATGCCAATAGCTATATTAGACCGACAAGTCCGCAAGCTAAGGACAAAGGATGTAGCTTCCGTTAAAGTATTGTGGAAGAACAAGAATATGGAAGAGATGACATGGGAAGAAGAGGATGAGATGAAGTCCAAATACCCTTACCTGTTCCAGCATGGAGATAATGAGGGTGCTGGGGGAACGCAGGACGCATTAAAAGGAGAAACGTCTCTATGAGGTAAGCAATAACATGAGAAAACTCTTTCTTAATACAAATGGTGATATGCGGATAATGTACGTAGCTATAATGTTTTGTATAACCTTGTAAGGCTATAGGTTGGGTTTAACTGCTTGCGAGTTTTGCTAGGATCCGTTGAATAGAGAAAACTAAGCCAGAAATTTCCGTCAGAAATCGACAATGAGTTAAGATCCCCGTAACCCTTACATTCGAGGACGAATGTTCCTAAGGGGGGGAGGGTGTTATAACCCATATTTGTACAGGTAAGATTACACTGTAAGACAGTCTACATAGGTCCGAGAAGAGAATTACCTTTGAGACAATAAGAGTTTAGTCCTGTTGGTCTTAAATGATGCAAGGGTGAATAAGGGTGGTTAACAAATATTAGAAGATAAACGAGTTAAGGATGTTGTAACTCGTATTTTCGGGTAAATCGAGAGGTGATTATCACCAAGAGGTCATGTTTTAAGGTATTTGAATCATATGATATCTGTTTCATAAGTCTTGAAGTCAAACGAGTTATGAAACAAAAGTCGACAAAAGTTGTCGCAACTTAGGTTCACAATTTTACTTAAACGTTAGGTCAAATGTTTTTGAGCTTTTCTCCCAATTTACAACGACTTACGGGGTGATCTACCTACCAAATTAAAGGTCTATCAGTCTAGTTTCCAACGCATAAAACCTTTTGTCAATACGATCTCGGAATATTGAGATAATTATATTTTCGCAGAACTGCACAGGCTGGTAGGTGACAAGTAGGTGCATCACCTACTTGCCAAAATTAAGGGATAAAATTAAAAGCCCCAAAGTCGGCCAAGAGAGGGATTTTAAGAGATTTTAAAGTCAGTTATTTCACTATTATTCCAGACCTTCAAAACCTAAATAGAACCCCTGCAACCCCTCCCCAAAAATCCCACACAAACCCTAATCGATTTTCCCCCTCTTTCAAGTTCTAATTGGAGGTGAGACCTAGGGTTTGAAGAACCAAAGCAAGGGCTGAGTTATCTAACAAGTAAGGTGAGTTTACTGCTCTCTTTCATACCTTTTTTCTACTGTTAAGTCTTGGTAAGTCGTTCTATATATGTAAGAACTCACGGGACGGTGATCGGAAGCCGTGAGTTCGAATTATTCACTTGTAGCGGACTGTTTTATGGACTGTTTTGTGTTGCAGCAAAGCTGCGTGTTTTACTACTGATTTGTGGAGTTTTGGAGGAGGAAGGGTGTGGAGAAACACCATATATATTTAGGGTTGTGGGCTGATAGTTGTTCGTAACATTTCCGGGTCGTTTGACATGACTATAGTGGCCATCGTATGTATGAAGCGATTGGCTTGTGCGTGGACTGTTTTGGGAGGCTTGATATGATTCTTATTGATGTTGTTTGGCTGTTTGGTGATTGTTTTTACTTGTGTGAAGTCATATATATAGGGGAGGTGTTGTCCGTTTTATCGTAAAATAGGTTACAGTCGATACATAATGGTTACGACGCTTAAATGATAACGGTAGTGTCATTTCTCTTATTGTAGACTAAGAAGTCGTGGAAGTACCATAGCTTGAGATTGGAAAGTATTGCAAGGTATGTGAGACTGTCCTTTTCCTTCTTTTGCACGACTCTGATTGTACATAATGCAATGAACGAACCCCAAAGATACTCTACTCTTAGAAGGTAGTAATACGTATATTGTTTCCCCTCTAATGGGAGGATTGATATATTATTATTTCTTCGACCGTACGGCACCATGATAGTATGTATCTTATGAGTTCAGCATGCATTATCTATTTTACTTTACCGCGCCACGCTATAGTCGGCCGGGCAGGCACCTATTGTGCAAATATATGTTTTACTCTATTTAGTCGCGCTATAGACGACAACTATTTCACTTTACCGCGCCGCGCTATGGTCGGCCGGGCAGGCACCTATTGTGCAACCACTGATCAGTTGGGTATGATGATGAGGAGGCACACAGAGGCATATGTATAAGATGATGATGAGGCCCACAGAGGCGTATATATGTATATGATTTTTCAGAAGGATATATATATATATATATATATATGTATATGCATATACACGTCAGGCATGATATGGTTAGTCGCCCTCAGAGGCATTTAGATGGTACAGGTTATATGTCTCTTATCCTAATGCTTATTATTGTTCTTACATTATGTTTCCTGTCTTACATACTCAGTACATTATCCGTACTGACGTCGTTTATTTGTGGATGCTGCATGTCGTGCTGCAGGTCCGAGCGGGCAGATAGACGAAGCTCCCCCACCACTGTAGGCTACCCAGTTCTGCAGATATTGGCGAGATCCATCCTTCGGACTTGCCACAGTCTTGGTATGCATTCTGTTTTGGGCATGTCGGGGCCCTGTTCCGACGTAGGTTGCATTATGTACGTTTTTGTAGAGGCTCATAGACAAGTGTCAATTTATGCATAGACAAGTGATGGGTTGACTTATGTACAGTTGAATTGCCTTGTCGGCAAACGTATGTATTTTGTTTTATGGTTTTGCATTGCAGCCTTGTTGGCTATATTATGTATATAAGTATGTTCGTATCATGGTATGATGTCTCGGTTCATTACAATTATTGTTCGAGATTATATGCATATGAAAGCCTTATAGATAATAAGGAAAGTTAGATGAAGGTTACGCCGGCGCCCGTTGAGTAGGGTCCGGTGCCAGTCGCGGCCCTTCGGCTTGGGTCGTGACAATCTGGATACTGGAGTGATAATTGTTATTATATGCAAGATCAATAAGAGGTAGATGTTCATCCCAACTTTTTTTAAAATCCAACACGCATGCTCGAAACATATCCTCGAGCGTCTGAATTGTGCCCTCGGCTTGTCCATCAGTTTGTGGATGAAAAGTTGTGCTGGGATTCACATGAGTCCCTAGACCTCTCTGAAATTACCTCCATTAATTCTCTGTAAACTGGGCCCCACTGTCAGATCAAGAAAATTAATGGTACTCCATGTAGCCGCACTATCTCCTTAATATATAACTTTGCCTAATCTTTAGCTAGATATGTATATCTGACCGGTAGGAAATGGGTTGATTTCATGAGCCTATCGACTATCACCCATATAGAATCAAACTTAAAATGAGAACGAGGCAAACCCGTGATGAAGTCCATGTTTATCGCCTCCCATTTCCACATCGGGATCTCCATAGTCTGCATTAGCCCTCCGGGTTTCTGGTGCTCCACCTTCATCTGCTAGCAACTAGGATACAAGGCGACAAACTCAGCAATGTTCTTCTTCATATCGTTCCACCAGTACACATCCTTAATGTCATGATACATCTTTGTCGACCCAGGATTAATAGAGTACCATCAATAATGTGCCTTTATCATAATCCTGTCTCGTAGCCCTGCTACATTTGGGACACAAAGACGACCCCCGTATTTGAGAACCTCATCTTCTTTGAGCTCTAATAGCGGCTTCTTCTGCTATGGAACTCGCTCTCTCAACTAGACCGAATATGGTTCCTCGTACTGCCTTTCCTATAGTTCAGGTATGAGAGATGATTTTGCAGTGTTTTGGAGTACAACACCACCATCATCTGAATATGCTAATCGAACCCCCAAACAAGCTAATTGATGAAGCTCTCTGGCTAATTCTCCTTTCTCAGCCTCTACACGTGCAAAGCTACCCATTGATCGGCGACTTAAGGCATCAACTACAACATTAGCTTTCCCTGGATGGTAGAGAATGTTAACATCGTAATCATTCAATAACTCTAGCCATCACCTCTGTCACAAATTCAACTCCTTTTGCTGAAGATATATTGCAGGCTTTTATGATATGTAAATACATCCATATGAACACCATATAAATAATGCTGCCACATCTTATGTTCATCGACAACCGTAGCTAACTCAAGGTCGTGGGTTGGATAATTCTTCTCATGCTTCCTCAACTTCCTTGAGCGTACACAATTACCTTCCCATGTTGCATCAGGACACATCCTAACCTGACACATGAGGCATCACAATACATGACACAACCCTATGGACCCTAGTGAAGTGTTTGAACTGGCGTTGAGGTCAACCTGTTCTTAAGCTCTTGGAAACTCCACTCACAAGCCTCTTTTCACGGAAACTTAGTTGGTTTATGATTCGGCTTCGTCAATGGTGACGAAAGGGAAAAAAAAACTCTCTACGGACTTCTGATAGTAGCCTGCTAAACCTGGAAAGCTACGAACCTCTGTTGGAATGGTAGGTCTAGGCTAGGATTTCACGGCCTTAATCATCTGAGTGTCTACTTTTATACCTTCATCGGATACAATATGCCCCAAGAATGCTACAAATTTCAACCAGCACTGATATTTAGAAAATTTAGCCCACAACTTACGATCACGGAGGGTTTGGAGTACCTCTCGCAGGTGGTCCGCATTCTCCTCATGTGAACGTGAATAAACCAAAATATCATCAATAAATACTATCATGAACATATGTAAAAATGCCCGAAATACACTATTCATCATGTCCATAAATACGGCGGGTGCATTTGCTTACCCGAAGGACTTGACAAGGAACTCGAAGGGGCCATATCGGGTCTTGAAGGCTATTTTCGGAATATATTTTTCCCGAACTCTGACCTGATGATACCCGACCTCAAATATATCATTGAAAAGCATCTATCCACCGGCAACTGATCAAACAAGTCATCGATCCTTGGAAGTGGATACTTATTCTTAATAGTAACCTTGTTCAACTGCCTATAATCGATACACATCCTCAAGGAGTCGTCTCTCTTCCGCACAAACATTACTGGTGCACCCCAAGGTGAGGTACTGGGTTTGATGAAACCTTTCTCTATCAAATCTTTTAACTGCTCCTTCAACTCCTTCAATTCGGCAGGAGCCATTCTATATGGAGGGATGGATATTGGTTGAGTTCCCGAAAGCAAATCGATGCTAAAATCAATCTCTCGCTCTGGGGGAATACCTGGAGGCTCATCTAGAAACACATCTGCGTACTTTCTGACTACTAGAATAGACTGAACTGTAGGTATCTCAGCATCTGCATCTCCAACTCGCACAATATGATTAATGGACCCTTTTGCAATCATATTCCTCGCCTTCAGATAGGAAATAAACCTTCCTCTGGGTGCCACTGTATTACCTACCCATTCAAGGAACGACTCACCAGAAATACAAAATCTGGCTGCCTTTGCTTAGCAATCAATTGTGGCATAACAAGATGCCAACAAGTCCATGCCGATGATGGCATCGAAATCCATTATCTCTAGCTCAACTAGGATCGGCTGAGTTTTGACGACTATAAACTATCACTATATAACCTCTGTCAACCCGTCTAGCAATAATCGGTTCTCCGACTGGTGTAGATACCATAAAAGGATCACAAGTATTTTAGGCACTATACCAAACATCCCCGCGACGAACTGGGTAATATACGATAAAGTGGATTCTGGATCAATCAAGGCATAAGCATCATGAGAGCAAATGGTCAATATACCTGTCACAACATCTGGTGAAGACTCCCGGTCTTGTCAACCCACTAAAGCATAGATATGGTTCTAATTACTACCTGAACTAGAACCTTTACCTCTGCCTCGACCTTTACCAGCCGAATATTGATTCTCGCACTCTGAAGGATGCACATACATAGATGATCCTACTACTGAACTCGTTGGTTATGCCATACCCCCAGAATCACTACTTGGGCAATCGTGCATCATATGCCCTGGATGCCCACATATATAACTAGCGTTGGAACCTTCTTGGCATTGGTCCAGGTTTCCTCTACCACATATGTCACACCGTGGTGGAAATGACCATGTCTACCTTAAACCTCGTTGTCACTGCAAACCGACGCCCATGAGCTTTCACCTAGTGCTGGCTGAGCATATCAATCAAACCTGTAAACCTATAACTGAGGTGGTGGAGGCCTAGGTAGCCATCAAAAGTACTGGGGCCTATAACTACCTTGAGACTCCTCCTGATACCTGAAAAATCTCATCCTCTTACGTTGCCCTTGCTCACTCCTCTCTCTACCCTACTGCCGACGCCTGCCCTTTTCTATATTCTTGGCTAATGCTTGAATTCGGGAGATATCCATACTATCCTGGAATGCAGTGGTGGCATATGCCTCAGTCAACTCTGGGGCCAAACTTGCTATAAACCTATGGATCTTGTCCTGCGTAGTAGGAATGATTGACGGAGCATATCTAGCCAATGAGTCAAAATGGAGAATATAATCTTGAATGCTCATATTGCCCTATTTTAGACTGATCGACTTGAGCATGTCAGATCTCCCGCGGTAAGTTCTGGTCAAGGAAGGCATCTAATAAATTCTCCCAAATAGCTGGGGGTGCATCACGTCTCCTGGACCCCTCCCATCCCTTGTACCAAAGGACGACTAAATCTCGGAGTCGAAAAGCTGCCAGCTCAACTGCCTCTTTCTCCGTGGCATGAATAACCCAAAAGATCTTGTGAAGCTGATATACAAATCCCGCATGTCCTCCCTTTGATCTATCCCCGTGAACTCTAGGGGACTCAAGGCAATAAACTCTCAAACCCTGGAACACCCAGACCCCTAAGAAGATCTTGCACTAGCTGGTGCCCCAGCCTGTTGCTGGGTAGCTACCAACTGTGTTAACAAATGCATCGTACTCCTCAAGTCTTTATCTGATGGAATTGGAGGAGGAACTGGATTTGCGGTCTCCCTAGAAATCTCCTAAGGTGGTGGAGGAGCCGGTAATGGCTAAGTTGTGGTCTCGCCCTTGGCCTTAGACTGTGCCCCATCTACTGGGGGTACCCTGCTTGTCCCCTCACCTGTTGTTTTATCTCTCCTCTAACTAGCCATAGTCTTCCTAGTCACCGACATCTCTGTATGCAAACACCAATACGTAAGTTTAACTCAAATTTCCTATAACTCAGTTCTACAACACGATTTAGATTTGAAAGAAGGGTAACCAATTCCTAAATGCCCTGTAGTGTCCTGCTTATATAGTGTGGTGCATAACATTGCAGGACAATTTGTGAAACAAAATATAAAACTAAACCGAGAGTAGATCTAAATGACCATCAATATAAAGATGGGCTGGCAAGGACATCATAACTACTAGAGCTGACAAACCAAATAATAAAATAAATACATACAAGGCCTATTACCCAACATACTGCACTAACTGACAGGATATGTCCACAAGCCTCTACTAATGGATGTACTTTGGTCGGAGCAAGGCCCTGACCTACCCATATAATATATACATATATACATACATACATACATACATATATATATATATATATGTATGTATATACACACATACACACACAATATGTACTTAAAATCCTAGAACCTACGACTCCGAAGGATGTGGAGCTTACTATCAAGCTGAACTCGGATAGCACCTACTGAGGAGGTCTACCTATCTATCTATCTAAACCTGCATGCATGAACTGCAGCATCCCCAAAAAAGGGACGTCAGTACGAAATAATGTACCGAGTATGTAAGGCAATAGAATAATTGAAAGCCGAAACAAAACTGAGAATATAATAAGTGAAAGTAATTGGGAGTCAAAGATGATAAGAAGATATACTTACTTGTTGAGACTGACTCAACTCTCTCGATATAGTAACTAAAATAGCTCTCCGGCCCTATAAGGCTTGGTACGTGTAACTGCTCGGCCGTAGTAGGATCGCTAGGCGCTAGATCATACTGGGCTCAATATCTCGGCCACTGTGGGCTCGCATATAGGCGCTCGACCACAATAGGCTCGATATATAACTTACCATTTGATCGGAGGTTGCCAAATAAAGGCCTGCCTATCGATTATAGCTCAATGGTGGTGAAAACATTATAATAATGTTTATATATATACACACATATACCCTCTGCTCTCTTTACTGGAAGAAGAAAGTATTTAACTGAATATAAAGTCTCTATAAGGGAGAATTATATAACTTACGAGACTAGGATAATGTACATAAATTCAGGAGTACGAACTTGTCTTTATGTCTCGTTATAAAACGCATGTAATTACGAGATCATGCCAAAATGAAGGAAAGGTTTAGCCTTAACATACCTTATCACAATCTTTCTAATAACCACGTTAAACTCATATCTTCGCACCTTAATCTACAACAACGACAATAATATTATCATTAAGTTACGAAAGGTATAACTATCGAACAACGAACAACAAGCTTATTTTATATTAAAACGGGCAACATCTCCCCTATAATCTTTACCTGCTCCCAATTCGTGATAACACCAAAAACACTAGAACACAACAGTAAAAATAAATATTCATCATTTTCCAACCTTATATCCATCACAAAACAACACAAAACAGCTCAACACACCCCAATCTCTTCATACACAAAACGACAACCATAGTAGTGTCAAACAACCCGAAAATGTTACGACGAACGACCAGCCCACCACCCCGCATTTGTGTGGCGTTTAATTACACATTTTCTCCTCCAAAACTCCATAAAACTGTAGAAAAACACTCAATCCAACAACAACACGAAACAACCCTCAAAATAGACCATTACAAGTTGAATAACTCGAACTCACGACTTCCGATCACTGTCTCATGAGTTCTTACAATGATAGAACACTTTTCGATATTTTTTCAGCAGAGAAAATGGATGAAAGAGAGAAGTATACTTACCTTATTTGGTGAATAGCTTAGCTCCTATCGTGCATTCTTCAACCCTTAGGTTTTCCTCCAACTAGAACTAGAAAAGAAGAGAAAATCATTAAGAGTTTTGTATTTAATTTCGGGAGAAGTATACAGGGGCTTATCTCTGATTTTCTTTTGCTTTATAAGAGTGTAATATATGAAGGAAACAAGACCTTACAAGGGCTCTTTGGCTAACCCGAACTAGACCATTTTTGGACAATTTGGTCTTTCCATTTAAGCAAATAGGTGACGCACCTACTTGTCACCTATGCAGTCTGCGCAGTCTCGCAAAAACACATATATATCTCTATACTATGATATCGTATTGACAAATTGATTAATTAGTTAGAAACTAGAATCTTAAATTTTCAAGTTGATGTTTGGAGCTCCCCTTCACTCTAAGTATATTGGGAGAAAAGCTCAGTTAGATTAGACCCAAGTTTCAGTAAAACTTACGAACAAAACTTGTGACAACTTTCATCAACATTTGTTCCAAAACTCGCTTGACTTCAAACTTTACACATGAATATCATACAACTAAAATAACTCATAAAATAACCCTCTTATCATGTTAAGCACCCTACACTCACCCCAAAGGTACGGGTTATAACATTCCCAACATGTCGACTTTCGACAAAACTTATTTTCTTCAATTTATTTAGCTTCTGAACCTTTCACCCCCTTGTTACTTGTTGTTCATGATCTTAAATATTTGTAACATCCAATGTAAAATTATTAACTTACTTTATATACTTTCAAAGATGAACCCTTTTTTGGTCTTACATCAGTTTTCTTACGATGTACTTTTACGTACAAAAATATTGGGTGTAAAAGATTCGCAAGGGAAGGCATTTTTATAGTATTGACTTGGCTTGCTTGATGTACATATCTTACCTATAATTGATTGAGTTACTATTTTCCTAAGTTATTAATGGTAGATATGTGCTATGGGTGGCACATATTTGAGGGGTTTAGCGCATGTGTTGGTAGTAGGGTATTATCCATGCTCGGAGTGCTTAGGCTATGATACACATTGAATTGATTGTTAAGACTTATGCTATTATGTTACTTATGTTTGTACTTATAACGACCAGACTAGTACTTTTGAGCATTTGCACTTCGTTCGGCAGTTTGAGGGCATGAGTATTTGTATGATGTATTATGACTTTTTTGTATCGTCGGTTTTGGTTTTCAGGTTATTCAGAATTGATTTGGAAAAATAATTCTCAACTTGGAAGCTTTAGTTTGGAAGAGTTGATCAATTTTGACTTTTTCAGCACTTGACCTTGGATCGGAATTTTGATGGTTCCGTCAGATCCGAATGGTGATTTTGAACTTGGGCATATCCCCGTATTTTCATTTGCATATTTCTAGAAAGCTTCGGCACTATTTGGTGAAAGTTGGAAATTTGAAGGTTTAGAATGTTCATAAGTTTGATCAGAAGTTGACCTTGATTATATTGGGTTCGCATTGTGGTTCCAGGAATAGCTTCGTTACATTTGATACTTGTGTGAAAATGTTGAGTTCATTTCGGGTAGATTTGATACATTTCGGCACGAGTTTTTAAAGTTGAGAATTTAAAGTTCATTATGCACGAGTTGAGGTGCGATTCGTCGTTTTGACTTTGCTATGCTTGATTTGAGGCCTCACGTAGGTCCGTATTATGTTATGGGACTTGTTGGTATATTTGGACGGGGTCTCGAGGTACTGGGGTGAGTTTCGGATCGCTTTCGGACTATTTTCTCTCATTTTTGGATTGCTGGTTTTTGCTGATGTTTCGGACTATTTTCTAAGTTGCATTCGCGGTGCATGTCGAACTTTAGCTTCGCATTCGCGTTTGTGTAGTCGCGCTCGTGATGGTGAGCTGGAAGCTGTAGCACTCTTCTTCGCATCAGCGAGTCATGGAACGTGTTCGCACTATATGGCGTTTCTGGGCAATGCATTCAGGTGAGTAGCCTCGAGAACGCATAAGGCATTTTTGTGGAAGTTCATTTTGTTCATTGCGAATGCGATGATTTTTCCCCATTCGCGAAGGGCTTGCCTGAGCAGTGCTTAAAAAGTACTATATTTCGGAGGTTGCGGCCATTTTTGCATATTTAGATCTATTGAGCTCGGATCGAGATGATTTTTGAGGCAGTTTTGACCATATGGATTGGGGTATGTATTCTCTAGTCGGTTCCGATTATATTTCATGAATCCATCTTCATTTTTTGTAATTGGTTGATGATTACAAAAGAGAAATGTGGGGTTTTGTCTAAGATTTCATAAAGTGAACTTTTGAGTTTTGAATGTCGATTTGGCGTCGGATACAAGTGAACTAGTATGGTTGGACTCGTGGTTGAATGGGTTGTCGGGTTTTGTGAGTTTTTTCGGGTTCCGAAGTGTGTGCCCGGGTTTGACTTTTTGATTAACTTTGGGCTTTTTCTTGAAGATTAGACTTTTATCGATTGAGTTTGTTTCCATTGCATTATTTGATGTTCTTGAGTTGCTTTTGGCTAGTTTTGAGCCATTTGGAGGTTGGATCGCGCGAGATGGCATTTTTAGAGAATTGCTTGGCTCGCTCGGTATCGGATTTCACTTTTTCCAGGTAAGTACCACTTCTAAACTTGGTGCTATGGGTATAAACCATGAATATACGTTTTATGTATTTGGTGTTGAGGTGACTCACATGCTAGGTGACCGGCGTGTAGGCGTGCACCGTATGAACTATACTCGGTTGATCATATTGTACTGTGTAGTTACCTCATCTTGTCTTTCTTCATGAAATTTCTATGTGCTAGAGTAATTGAGCTGCGATCCATGTTAGAAACCATGTTCAGGCTATTTTGTTATCATGTTGGGACCCAATGAGGTCATTTCTACTTTTGATTTATTTTCTTAAATTGCAATTACATACTCAGTCATACTCATTCATTGTATATCATATCTCACTCTCCAATATCATTTGTCTCACATCATATTGGGCCGATTGGTATGAGATTTGTGAGGTCAAGAGACTGGAGAGATTGATGACGGAGTGAGGTTGAGGGCCTAATTGTAAGGATGTTTATGGGATCGGGCTGCAAGCTGCAGCATGCTTTATTGATTCATGCTATGATTGGCTTATATTAGTTCTTGGGTAGGATCCACCCCTCCGGAGTCTGACATACAAGCAGTGAGCGCAGGTACCTACTGAGTGCGAGTGCCTAGTGATTGGGAGGACTGGGTGACTAGGAGGAACGAGTGACTGAGAGGACTGAGTGATTAAGCGTGCTGAGTGAGGTTTACCGCTCCGAGAGCATGAGCACATGCGTTTATCAATGTGGTGCATTGCACTTGGCATACATACTTGGCATGTAGACATAAAGGTGCATTTCCTTACGTTGTACGGTATTGTGATATTCATGACTTCACAAACACATTGACATGTAGGCATTAAGATGTACTTTCCTCATGCCATCTGATAGTGAAACATCCTATCTGTTGTCGAATGTTTTTCGAAAAAAAATCATAGTTTTATGAGGTAATCACATTTTGATGATTTCGGTGAAAGATTTGGGTTTTATTGTTAATACCTGAAAAGCATGCCTCTTTTCCGTAACCATGAATGAGCTGAGCTTCATATCTTTGAGTATTACTTGTAGTGTTTTCATTATATTGTTATGAGTTGTTCTTGGCTATTGGTGTTGTATTCTGACCGTTGTCCAAGCTCGTAACTTGGTTAAGTTTGTTATTTATTGAGTACATGTGGTCGGTTGTACTCATACTACACTTCAGCACCTTGCGTGCAGATTTTGGAACTGATATTGTTGTATATGGTGGGAGCTAGCGTTGCAGATGTACCTTCTATCCGATTATGGATGCCTTTTGTTCATGGTAGCTTTAGTCTTATAAAAAAATCTGTTTATGTACACATCAAACAGATGATGTATCTATTTCATACTAGTTTTGTGAACTCTAAGTCTTAGAAGGTCATGATTTGTACTACCAGACCCTGGGGAGTTGTATAAATTTTAGTTATTTCAGTTTTGGCTCTTATCATTATCATTATATTGTGGCTTATTGTTAAATGACTTACTTAGCGGGTTGGGTTAGGTGCCATCACGACTAGTTGGATTTTGGGTCGTAACAAGTTGGTATGAGAGCTCTAGGTTCATAGGTTGTACGAGTCATGAACAAGTGTCTAGTAGAGTCTTGCAGATGAGTATGATGACGTCCACACCTATCTTCGAGAGGCTATAGGGAATTTAGGATAAACTTCTCATCTTTTATTATTTATCGTGCGTCATTGATTCAGCTTGAAGCGATCTCTTTGAATTCATTCCACTCACTCGTATGCGTACGTGAGCACTCGGTATCAGCTGTGCATTGACGGCTTTTGATTCCATGTATGAGGTGCGAGATGCGTTCTTTTGTGTTTGGAGTTGGGCCAATCTGGAGAACTTGAGGCCCGGTTTTTATTGTATCTTGGACTCGGTGGTTTTGATTCGATAAGCACATACTTTTTGACTTATATGTACGGTAGTGTCCCTACAAGTGGAATTTGTGGCTGGATGAGTGGTTGGATGGCTATATGATATAGCAACGAGATGTGTTCGGATGGTTTAGACGTGTTGAGAAGAGTTTGCTTGAAATGCGAAAAGGGCTATTGGGTGCTTGATTTATGTGGATGTGTTATACGGTCTAGAGTTATGAGGATTTTGAGGGATTCTTTCATGTTATATCATTGGTGGGACGAAGTAGATTTTCATGTCTTGTTGATGAGTTCAAACTCAGGAAGATTGAGTGATTGTGTAGTAGTCGTGGCTGTGAAAAGGGTATAGCGAGATGTCAGTTCGAGGCTAAGCAGGTGGGTTATCGCCTGCGTGGTGTCCTGAGGTTGTGTGATCCCTATTTGTTTCTGTGGAGAGTTTTCTCTTACTGTTGGGTTATATGTGTAGCAACTTGAGTTTAGATTGCTTGAGGACGTTGGCTTGACTGTCACGAGGATTAATGCGAGCGTAGCAGATGATTTGAGGTATTATATGGTTTGCTACATGAGCTTATGAAGGATTTAGTTGGACATCACTGTAGGATTATGATAGTAATGAAGTATGGGCATCGAGAGTTATCAAGTGTTTTGATCTATGGCTTTGAGCCAAGTGGGGGAGTATGTTATCGATGATTTGGTTACAAGGTTATGCGCATGTACTGGTTTCGGTTTGAGGCATACTTGTGTATCAGATATGACTTGCAGAGGTTGAGATCGAGGATGACTCGAGTAAAGGAATTTCTAGATACAGGTGTTACACTTTATGGGTATATGGGAATCATGGAATGATTGAGTTTTTATTTTTAGAAGATGCGGTGCGCATGGAGTATGGAATTGCTCGGTTGTATTAAGGCGGGGTTACTTCTTTGGGTGATGTCGTGCTAATGGGGCATAGGTCGTTCGACCCGTTTGGGCAGTGCAATTGAGATTTTAGTCGAGTGGATGACTCTTGAGGAAGTTCTAATGGCTTCATGATTTATATGTGGAAATTGAGAATTTTTGGGACTTGTATATGGCAAGAATATGAGATTTGCATCGGATGGTGTCGAGAGTCACAGTATTTCTAGATCACTACGGATTCTATATTTCAGTATTAGGAAGGTAAAGGAAATACTCTTAGGTTCACTTAAGGTCTCTTCAGAGTGGGTGTCTCAATTGTGGTACTTAGGGGTGCTAAGAAGGAATACAACGACTTATGGGCCTTAGGGCGGTGTGGTTTTATACTAGGATCTTTTGTGGTGAGCTTTGGGTACGGATCGTGTTGTTCTGACAAGTGGAAGTGTCAACTTGAGGGTAATTCAGAAATAACTCAGAGTAATAGGATAACTTGGTAGTAGGTTGGATCAATACAGTAATGGATATGATTGGTTCTTTGGGTACTTATGATGTGGTGAGTCTCTATAGGTTTTTTTTTGGCAATACTCTTGGGTTTGATGACCAGCGTGGCTTGGTTGAATTAGAGATTCAATTTTGTTGGGTTGGTTCTGTGCAAATGGGTTTCGGAGAGTTCTCGATGGTTTCTACCACTATTTGAGATGGTTTCGGAGACTTCTCCTAAGCGGCATCAAATGGAAGGTTTTAGACTAACCGGGTGCGTATTATGCTTTTGTGACTCAGATTTGATTACGAGATTCTCATGCTTTTCATAGGATGGCATGATAGATGCGATGCGTCCTATGGGATTGAGATTTACATGTACAAGGTGCGGTTCAAATTTTGGGAGAAGGTTTTGAATTCTGAACAATATGGACAGTTTCAGATGCTTAGATAAATGCTATTACAACTTGGTATTGCCTGAGAAGGGTGCGAATTTCAGAAGACGCATTGAGTTTTGACTTACAAATGCTTTATTGGTATTGCGATACTTGCCTGGTTGATCGACTGCTGATGTTCAGATTTTGCTATATGGCATGGAAGAATTATAGAAGCATTCCTCGTGGGATGATCGTGTATGAGAGATGTTTTAGACATTTGGGCGGTGGAGTTAGGATCAACTATGGTGATTTGTGTGTTCTATGGATTTGGAGACTGGGTGTTTTAGAAGCAGATTGTTTTGTGGTTGCAGACTGTGAAGACGTGGCAAAATTAGCCAGATAGTGGTACGTGATATGGTTAAATCCATGTAGACTGTTGGAGGGCAATTTATAACATTTGGGGATGAGCGAAGTTGCTTTGGGGCCCATTGGTAAGCCCGAGGGATGTGCATTCTACACCGGGACAGATTTGTTGACTCAGAGTTGTTAGTGTTGACTCATTCGGTTAAAGTTGGAGCTGGCTCATGTTCCAATACGTTCTATGCGTTATACTTCTATGCTACGAGGGGTGGTGATTAGCTGGTTATATGCATACATGATGCGAATCTGTTTGGGCCTGGCGGCGAAATTTGAGCGAGATGGTTATTGGGGTGTTGAATGGTTGATTGCGCCTTGGTTATGTCCTTTCGCGGCTATATTGTGTTATTGCTTCTCTATGATTATGGTCATGCACTTCGTGTACTTGATGTCGAATTGCGTGTAGTTGTTGATTTTTAGCATTGTGGCTTGAGGTATTTCATATGGACTGGTATTTGGATGGGTCACGCATTGCAGCGGGGCTATGTTGGGATATGATCGTTTGTGCTACATTCGTGTGTCCTTGTCCTACTATGTGTGATGGTTCCACAGCATTGTGTTGTGGTGGTACTTGTTAAGCTTGCGAAACGGTTCTCTGATTTGAGTTATTTTAATTTTTGAGTGCATTTGAATTGTTGCGTATTTGGTGCACGGATTGCACAGATTTGTGGCGCTGGGTAGTATTTGTGTGGCATGACAGTGGAGTGGCTGTATTTGATGAGATGAAGTGTTTGGGCCTATGGTGATTGCTATCAAATTTGATTACGGTGTGTTTGGAGTAGTAATATCAGAAGTCAGCTTAGAATTTGGGCTATAGTTCTAGTTAGGTGAGAGTTCTCCATGACTTGTTGATTTGATGAGTGGCTACGAGATTCTGCGTGTTTCTTTCATCATTGGCAATGTACGAAGGTTTTAGAATGAGGTTTTTTTTTTATATGAGGTTTATTATCGGTACCGGATTTATTTTGAGCAGCTATTGCGGTCATAAGTTATTGCTATGAATATTTGAGTTATCTAGGATATCATTTGATTACATCTTGGGTTAATGTTATTGCTCGATATAGCTTGCTCAGACTTATACAGTATGTAAATGCGAGATTCGGGTCTTGTAGGAAGTTTCTGATGTTGGAAATTTGATTATGAGGTTTCCAGAATAAGGTTGAAGTAATGATCTTCAGTTATGTTGTGTTGTCGGGACTATATGGAATAGTGACGTGGGATCACCCCCAGTTATGTGCATGGTAAGGTTACATGGCAATTTGATAGCTCTGGAATGACTCTGGGCACGTTCGAGGATAAATGCATGTTTAAGTGGGGGAGAATGTAACGACTCGACCTGTCGTTTTGAGCATTTGCACTTCGCTCGGTGGTTTGAGGGCATGAGTAGCTCCGTATGATGTATTATGACTTGTGTGTATCATTAGCTTTGGTTTTCAGGTTATTCAGAATAGATTTGGAAGAATGATTCTCGACTAGGAAGCTTTATGTTGGAAGAGTCGACCAAGTTTGACCTTTTAGTGCTTGACCTCGATCGGAGCTTGATGGTTCCGTTAGGTCCATATGGTAATTTTGGACTTGGGCGTATGCCCGGATTTTGCATTTGGATATTTCTAGAAGGTTTCGGCACTATTTGGTGAAAGTTGGAAATTTAAAGGTTTGAAATATTCATAAGTTTGACAGGAGTTGACGTTGATGGTATTAGATTCAGATTGTGGTTCCGAAAATAAGAATAGATTCACTATGCCATTTGGGACTTGTGTGCAAAATTTGAGCTCATTTCGGTTTGATTTGATATGTTTCAGCATGAGTTTTGGAAGTTGAAAGATTCAAAGTTCATTATGTTCGATTTGAAGTGCGATTCGTCATTTCGATGTTGTTATGCGTGATTTGAGGCCTCAAGTAGGTTCGTGTTATGTTATGGGACTTGTTGGTATATTTGGACGGGGTCCCGAGGTGCTGGGGTGAGTTTCGGATCGCTTTCGGACTATTTTCTCTCATTTTTGGATTGCTGGTCTTTGCTGATGTCTACAGTGAAATGCATTTGCATGGGAGTCACCGCGATCACGAATATGGATTTGGAACTAGGTTGTTTTATCTCTTCACGTTCGCGAGTTCTTAGTCGCGTTCGTGATGCATGATGGACTTGTGCTTCGCTTTCGCGTTTGTGTGGTCGCATTTGCAATGATGAGGTGGGAGCTTGAGCACTCTTCTTCGCATTCGCGAGTCGTGGGACGCATTCGTGTTGTGTAGCATCTTTGGGCATCGCATTCACATGAGGAGCGTCATGAACGCATAAGGCATTTTGGTGCCAGTTCATTTTTTTCATCGCGAACGCGATGATTTTTCCGCGTTCGCGAAGGGTTCACCTGGGCAGTGCTTATAAAGTATATTTCAGAGGTTTAGATCATTTTTGCATATTTAGAGCTATGGAGCTCGGATTGAGATGATTTTTGAGATGATTTTCACCTTATGGATTGGGGGAAGTGTTTTCTACTCGGTTCTGATTATATTTCATGAAACTATCTTAATTTTTTGGCAATTGGTTGATGATTTCAAAAAAGAAATTGGAGGGTTTTTTCTCTAGAATTTCATAAAGTGAATTTTCGAGTTTTGAATGTCGATTCAGAGTCGGATTTTTGTGAAGCTAGTATGTTTGGACTCGTGATTGAATGGATCGTTGAAGTTTTTGAGTTTGGTCGGGTTCCGAGGTGTGGGCCCCGGTTTGATGTATTGGTTGACTTTGCGCTTTTGATTAAAGATTTGACCTTTATTGATTGGGTTTGTTTCCTTTGGCATTATTTGATGTTGAGTTGCTTTTGGCTAATTTTGAGTTGTTTTGAGGTCGGATAGCGCGAGATGGCATTTCTAAAGTATTGTTTGGCTCGCTCGGTATCTGATTTGGGTTGTTTGAGATAAGTAACACTTCTAACCTTGGTGCTGAGGGTATGAACCCCGAATATACGTGTTATGTGTTTGGTGTTGAGATGACACACATGCTAGGTGATGGGCATGTGGGAGTGCACCGTGTGAACTATGATTCGGTTGATTGGATAAATATCCTTCCCCCTAGGGTCACCCTCTCATGTTTCTCTCTTGATGGTGTACACGCATGTTGTGAGAAACCAACAAATTTCCTGATTGATGAGGATTTTTATAAAGTTGATCATTCCTTGGACTTTGTATCTCTTCTCTATTTGCAAACTCCTTGGATGTATACATGATTTTTTGCATATATTCTCTATATGCACTTGTTGAAGAATTAATTGCTATTTCACGTATATCATCTCTATATGAAACAATGGAAGGATTATTTGATATTTTATGCATATCGTCTCTATATGCAAGTTTGATGATTTGATGAAATTTGATACATATATTCTCTATATGATGGATTGTATTATAATTACCTCTGTGAGGTTAGTTATGATACTTCCTAAGTACAAGGGGTTGGTTTATACTCATACTACACGTCTGCACCTTGCGTGTACATCTTGGAGCTGAGCTGTTGTGGATGGCGGAAGGTGGCATTAAAGATTTTTCTGCTTTTCGGATATCGCTACCACTTATCCTTGGTTGCTTTAGATTCGTACTCTATTTATGTATATTCCAAACAGATGTTGTTTTATTTTCGTACCAACTTTGTAGATCTGTATCTTAGTGGTTCATGACTTTTACTACTAATCCTTGGGATATTATATGGGAAGTTTAGCCATTTCATTTATTTATTATTTGTGAAGCTCATTAAAATTGTGTAATTGTTTTTTAGTTTACCTAACCGGTTGGGGTAGGTGTCATCACAACTAGGTAGAATTTGGGTCGTGACAAGTTGGTATCAAAGCTCTAGTTCTTAAGTTCTACGAGTCATGAGCGAGTGTCTAGTAGAGTCTTGTGGATCAGTATGGTGATGTCGATGCTAATCTTCGAGAGGCTTCAAGGCATTAAGGAAACATCCCATCTTTCATTCTTTATCGTACGACTTCATTCAACTTGAAGCTTACATTTGTTGTTTCTTTCTGTTCAAGTGTATATGATCTGGAATACTCGGTATTAGATGTGCACCGAAGGCTTTCAACATCATGGATGAGGTGTGAGATGCATTTATGTGTTGTGGTGGTAGGCCAGTCTGGAGGACTTGACGCCAGATTTATACTACATCTTGGGCTCGGTAGTTTCAGTTGTGTGAGTATGTACATTTGGACTTATATTCTTGGTCGAGTTCCTAGGAATGGGATTGATGGCTCAATCAGTTGGGAGATAGATATATCTGATGAGTATTATGTTATTGAGGAATATGCTTAGATGGTTTTGATATGACGAGAAGAATTTGCTTGGGATGCAAAAGGACTATGGATGCTTGATTTCTGTCTTGATGTGTTGCATAGTCTCGAGTTTTGAGTGTGTTTAGGGATCTTTCAGTTGCTCAATTTTGGGATGAAGTATATTCATATGTCTTGTTGATGATCTTAGTTTGGGAAGATTAAGTGATTGGGTGGTTGTAAGCATGATAGGTTCATAGAGAGATGCTAGCTTGAGGTTAAACAGGAGGGTTATGTTCTGCGGGGATGGTTTGCAGTTGTATGATCCTTATGATGTTTTTATGAAGAGTTCACTTTTCATTAAGTGGGTCGTATGTGCTACAAGTACAGTACGATTGCTCCAGGATGAGTATACACGTGGCAGAGGGTTTAAAGTATTTTATGACGGGTGCTACATAGGCTTATGAAGGATTCAACTACGGTAACAGTACGAGGTCGTGGCGGTTATGGAGTAAGGGCATTGTGGATATCGAATGTAATGTTCTTTGGCTTCGAGCCAAGTAAGAGATTTTATTAGCAGCGATCATACTGCATGGTCATATGTTATATTAGTTTTGGACTGAGGCATACTTGTGGATTAGTTATCAGAAGGGGGCTGACTTCGAGGATGACCCGAGCAAAGAAATTGCGGGATACACGTTGTACTATACTTTATGGTCAAGTGGAAATCTGAAAATAATTCATGGTTGATATTCATTGTGGATGTAATGTGCACAGAGAAGGGATTCACTTGGTTGCATAAGATGGGGTTGCTTCTTAAGGTATTTGTGTGCTACTGGAGCACAAGTCATTCGACTTGTATTGGAGGTGCATGGGAGATTAGAGAATGGTGGATGACTCTTGAGAAGGTTCTAATAAGTTCAAGATTCATATGTGGTATTTGAGGGTTCCCCACATTTGCATATGACTAAGATCTTAGATCTGCATTGGGTGGTATCGAGACTTGCGGTATTCCTATATCATTATTAATTCCATATTTCAGTATTAGAGAGGTTAAACAAATAAATCCAAATTCACAGAAGGCCTCTTTAGCGTGGGCATTTCGAAGGCAGTACTATTGGGTGTTTAAGATGGAATACAAGGGCTTTTGGGCCTTAGAATAACATGGTTTAATCGTAGGATCTCTTGGGGTAAGGTTTGGTTAACGACCGCAGTGTACTTACAAGGAGAAGTGTTAAATATATGGCAAGTCAAGAGGAACTCAAAGAAATGGTTCAGTTTGGTAATGGTTTGGATCAGCATAGTAAGAGAAGTGATTAGTTCCTTTTATGTGGTGAAGCTTTACATGTGTATTGTGGAAATAATCTTAGGTTCGGTGGTTTGTGTGACTTGGTCGAGCTAGAGGGATTCAACTCTAATAGCTTTGTTATGTACAAATGGGTTTCAAAGAGTTTTCGGTGGTGTTGATCGCGTCTTCAGACGAATGTCATCTACAGGTATGAGGAGTATGTTGCGTGCTGTGATTTTTCTCCTAGATAGGGTCAAGTGGAAGGTTTCTGGCTGATTGAGTGTATATCCTGCTTGTGATTCAGAGTTGAAAATGGTGTTCTTTTATTTTCGTATGATGGCATGATAGATGCAGTGCGGCGTGTGGAATTGAGGTTTGCATGTACAAGGTTGCGATTTCATTTCGAATGGAAGGTTATGAGTTCTAAATAGCATGGATGGTTTCATATGTTTAAAAGAATGTTGGCACTATCTTGTATCACCTCAGCTAAGTGTGCATTTCTGAAGGCGCATTGTGTTTTGACTTGCAGATGATTAACTAGTATAATGGTTATCTCCATTGTTGACTGTTGATGTTTAAATTTTACTGCGTGGCACGCAAGATTCATCGCTGTGTTTCTCGTGAAATGATTGTGTATGTAGGACATGTCAGTCATTTGAGTGGTGGATTTGGGATCGGATATGGAGATTCGTGTATTCTTGGACCAGACGTTCTCTGAGGAAGACTGTTCTTTGGTTGGGGACTGTGAAGGCGTGCTAAGAGTTTGACGGGTGGTTGTATGTGTTATGGCTAGGTTACTGTGGATTTGTGGAAGGTTATTTACTTGTTTAGGGAGGATCAGAATTGATTTAAGGGCCCATTGGGAGGCCAAATGAGAATAAGTATTCTACATCGGATCGAGTTTGTTTACTCCAAACAACTAGTGTTGAGGGGTGTGCCACTAGAGTTAATCTTATTCATGACCTGATATGTTCCATGTGTTACTTTTTTAGGCTACGAGGGATTGTGCAATTGTTAACTGCTTACACACATGATGTGTTTTTGCTTGGGCCTTGTGGCAATGATTGAGCAACGTGGCTCTTGGGATGTCGAGTTTCTTATTGAACTCGGTCGTTTTTTTCCTGTCTGTGGTATATGGTGCTATTTGTTTTTTCCATTGGTTGTGGTCATGCGTTTCGCGTTCTTACTGTTGATACACGTGTTTGGTGAGTATGAGAATTTGGAAAATGGGTAACCCATGTGGATCAGTATGGTTTGATCGGGTTACGCACCACAGTGGACTTATGTTGTGATACGATCCTTTTTGTTTATTTCTTGTGTTAAGTTGCCGGTACCAGGTTTGTTAATGAGCAGCTACTGTGGTAAGAAGATATAACTATGAGTACACGAGTTATGGGCTACATCGTGTGATTATTATCCTGGAAAATGGTTACAGCTTGATGCATCTTGTTTAGACATATACAGTGTATAGATACGAGAATCGGATCTTAAAAGGAATTTTGGATGTTGGAGATTGGGTTATAAGGTTTATGGACTAAGGTCGAAGAAAGAATCTTCAGTTAGGTTATGTTGACAGGCTTATATGGATTGAGGTGATGTGGAATTACCCGTGTGTATGTGTATAGTGAGTTTATACAGTGATTTGATGGCTTTGAAATGACTTTGTGCACTTCGAGGATGAACATATGTTTAAGTAGGGAAGAATGTAACGACCCGACTGGTTTTTTTGAGCTTCAGCATTCTATTCAGCGGTTTGAGACTTTGAGAAACTTCATATAATGTATTATATTGCATGTATGGTCGGTTTTGGTTTTCGAGTGGTTCGTGATTTATTTGGAAGAATAATTCTTGATTTAAAAGCTTTAAGTTGGAAGAGTTGACCAAGGTTTGACTTTTTGTAACGAACTCGGAATCGCGTTTTTATGGTTCCGATAGGTTTGTATGATGATTTTGGACTGTGTACATATGTTCGGATTTGGTGTTGAGGTTCCTAGAAGAATTCGACACTATTTGACGAATGTTGGCAATTTGGAGAACTTAAGAGTTTATAAGTTTGACCAAGAGTTGACTTTGGTGTTATTGGACTCCAATTAGTGTTTCGATACTTTGGATAAGTCTATATAGTTGAGTTAAACTTGTGTGAAAAGTTTGGAAATAATCCGAAGTGTGTATGAGTGATTTAAACACTCTTTTGAAAGAATATATATTTAACAACTTAAGATATATTCTATTCGGTTCGAGTCTCGATTCTTTGTTGAATGTTCCCGTGGTTGTTTTGAGCCTTTAGATATGTTTGGATAATGGACTTGTACTTGTTGGTATGATTTGATGGGGTCCCGAGGGGCTCAAGTGTGTTTTGGATCATAGGTTGAGAAACTAGTTAAGGATTTGGAGTTTGATCACGGTCAATATCGGGTCAAGATGATCTCTTTTCCGTATTTTGAGTGAACAAGAAGGTTTGTATTGTTTTTTATGATAGAAATGCATATATGGTTTGTGTTAGGGAGATTCTGAATGAGTTTTGGGTGCTGAAACGAAGATTTTGTGATTACTAATTTTTTGGTGCAATAATTACGAAAATACCAGTTATGTCTTTGAAATTTTCAGACTTCGATTAAAACTTCAAAACATCATATCTTCCTCATTTTAAGGCCACATTGGGTGATTCAAAAGGCTATCATGGGTGTAATCTTGCAAGGATTATTTTTGGATTATAAAATATGAGTTTTGGATCATCTAGGATCCAATTCGAGCTGGGACAGCTGCTGCATTTTCTTTTACTTGTTCCAGAATATAGTCATTTTTTCTCACAAGGTTTTTGGAGCTCGGAAAGAGGCGATTTTTGAGGGATTTTTCATCTACTTCATTGGGGTAAGTAAACCTAACTAGAATTTATGATTATAACATGAATCGATCATTGAATTTGGCTCTAAGTCAAGGAATCTTAAAGAAGAAAAGAGGGTTTTGGCTTGGAAGATAATGTTTTTGGCAAAACTTTTCTAAAGGAAATAATTGTGTTTTGAACACTGATTCGGAGTTGGATTTGGATGAAACTTGTATGGTTCGAGTAGTATTTGAATGTGCTGTCGAAATTTATGACTTTTTTAGGGTTCCGGGGTACAAGCCTGAGTTGACTTTTTTTCTTGACTTTGATTATTAAATTAAAGATTCGACCTTTATCATTTTTGTTTGATTCCTATGAAATTATTCGATGTTATTCAGTGTTTTTTGGCAAGATTCGAGCTATTTGGAGGTCGATTCGCACGGAAAAGCATTTTTAAACTAGTAATTTCGCTTGTTTGAGGTAAGTGTCTTACCTAAACTTGGTTGAGTCACTAGTTGCCCGAGTCATTAGTGATAGCTACGTGCTATTGGTGGCCCACATGTGAGGGGTTAAGCCCATGCGTGTGCACCAAGGTATTATCCATGCTTGGGGTAGTGTTTAGGCTACGATACACCTTGAATTGACAGTCAAGTCTCACGCTATTATGTTTCTTATGTTTTTTACCCCTTTGTGATCTAATTGGATCATGTTTGAGGTTACATATAGGTTAATCCGCTAATCGAACATGATAATCGCTATTTTTGTGATGAAATTGCTCAATTTGAGCTATGGTAGAACACTTTGCACATGCATACACCTTAACATGTCACTTATATCAGTCCACGAGCATGTAATTTGATATTCGTTGTTCAGGAACATGTATTCTTGTATATATTCTTTCTGTGTGATATGGACTAGACCGATAGCACGTGAGTAGTCCATGCACATTCGAGTTATGATAGCACGTGAGTTGTAAATGCGGTTGTTATTATTGGAACGTGAGTTATCTATGCGCTTGCTATTAATAGTACATGAGTTGTTCGTGTGGTTGTTATTATTGGCACGTGAGTTATATGTGCGGTTGTTATTATTCGCACATGAGTTGTCCGTTCAGAATGTGAGTTGTCCGTTCAGCATGTGAGTTGTCCGTGCGGCATATGGATAAGGATCCATCCCCCTAGGGTCACCCTCTTATATTTTTCTCTTGATTGTGTACATGCAGGTTGTGATAAACCGATGGGTTTATGGTTGATGTGGATTTTTGTAAAGTTGATCGTTGGTTGGACTTTGCATCTCTTCTCTATTTGTAAACTCCTTGGATGTATACATGATTTTATGCATATCTTCTCTATATGCACTTGTTGAAGGATTAATTGCCATTTCACGCATATCTTCTATATAATGTGGAAGGATTATTTGATACTTTACACATATCTTCTTTATGTGCACTTGTTGAAGCATTAATTGTTATTTCACGCATATCTTCTCTATTTAGTGGAAGGATTATTTGATACTTTACACATATCTTCTCTATATGCAAGTTTGATGATTTGATGATATTGGACGCATATCTTCTTTATACGCTGGATAGTTAATTGAGTCAAGACTTAGCACATTATCTCTTTGTGCACTGGTGTGGTTTTATCTGTGTTGTATGATTAGATGGCACCATTGTTGTGTACTTGTGAAGTTGAGGTGTTGAACATGTTATTAGCAAGTATCATTAATAATTCTTGTCACTATTACGTCGCGGAGGTTAGTTATGATACTTGCTGAGTGTATGAGGTTGGTTATACACATACTACAATTTTGTACCTTCCGTGTAGATGTTGGAGCTGAGCTGTTGTGGATGGCGGGAAGCTGGCATTGAAGATGTACCTGCTTTTTGGATATAGCTACCAGTTATCATTGGTAGCTGTGGATTCGTACTTAGTCTATGTATATTCCAAACAGATGTTGTAAGTTATAGTGGCTCATGACTTATACTATTAATTCCTCGTATATTATTTTGAAACATTAGCTATTTCATTTATTTATTATTTATGATCCTCATTAAAATTGTGTAACTGTTGTTTGGTTTACCTAGAGGGTTGGATTAGGTGCCATCACCACTAGGTGAAATTTGGGTCATGATAATTCCAAATCTCGATGACCCAGCCTACCGAATTTAAATATATAATTAGTTTCCAAAACCGAGTGAAAATTGGTATTCAAAATTTCAAAATACACTCTCTAAGGTGTAGACAAAAACCTCAAATTCCACTATAAATTTTTATTTTAGGTGTAGAAATCCATGTTTGACAAATAATCAAAATCAAGTAGAAATTACTTACCCTCAAAATATGGGTGATATCCATCTCAAAAATCGCCTCTTCCAGAGCTCCATAACTCAAAATAGTGAAAAATAAGCAATTCTCAAATTCTTGACATAAAATACTATTAACCTATTACACCCTATATTTTCGTACGTAATAGTGCGTCATAAGCAAACTAATGTAGGACCAAAAATGAGATCATCTTTGAAAGTATATAAAGTAAGTTAATCATGTTAACTCAGAGGTTACAAATATTGAAGATCATGAACAACAAGTACAAAGAGGATTGGAAGGTTCAGAAGCTAAAGGAATTGAAGAAAATTATATTTCGTCGAAAGTCAACAAGTTGGGAATGTTATAACATGTACTTTTGGGGTGAGACTAGGGTGCTTAACATGATAAGGAGGTTATGCTCTGAGGTATGTTAGTCGTATCATAGTCGTGTGTTATGTTTCGAAGTCAAGCAAGTTGTCGAATAAAAGTCGATGAAAGTCATCATAATTTACGTTCATAAGTTTTACTGAAATTTGGGTCAAATGTAACTGCAATTTTCTCCCAATATTCTTAAAGTTACGAGATGTTGAACCCATCAAATTGAACATCTATGAGTCTATTTTATAACGCATTAAACCGTTTGTCCCTTCGACATCAGAGTAGAGAGATATATACATTTTTGCAAGACTGTGTAGGCTACTAGGTGACAAGTAGGTGTGTCGCCAACTTGCCTAAATGAGAGTCCGAAAAAGGGCCAGATCGGGTCATCCAAAGACACCTTTTATAGGACTATTTCTTTCATATAATACACATATAATAGGACACAATAACCAGACCTAAACCCCTGCAAACGTCCTCCCAAAAATTACACACAAACCCTAATTGAATTTCTCTCCTTTTCACGTTCTAGTTGGAGGTAAAACCTAGAGTTTGAAGAACCAAGATAGGAGCTCAGTTATTCAACAAATAAGGTATGTTTCCTACTCTCTGTTATCCATTTATTCTGCTGAAGATGTATGGAAATTCGTTCTATTATTGTAAGAACTCATGGGACAGTGATAGGAAGCTGTGAGTTCTAGTTATTCACTTGTAGCAGACTGTTTTGTGGACTGTTTTGTGTTGCTGTTGGACTGCGTGTTTTACTACTGTTTTATGAGTTTTGGAGGATGAAGGGTGTGGAGAAAAATCACATAAATTCATGGTGTTGGACTGGTCGTTCGTCTTAACATTTTCCGGCTGTTTGACACTAGCACAATGGTCGTTTTGTGTATGAAGAGATTGGGGTATGTTGGGCAGTTTTATAGTATTTTGTGGTGTATATAAGGTTGGAAAATAATGTATATATGTTGATATTGTTATGTTCTTGTGTTGGTGTTATCTTGGAAAATAAGCTTGTCGTTCGTTGTGCGATAGATTTACCCTTCATAAATTAATGATAGTATTATTATCGTTGTCGTAGATTAAGCTGCGAAGAGGCGAGTTAAGTATTGTCTTCTTCTAGCCAAGAGGGCAGAGGGTCTATATTCTCCCTTATCAGGACTTTATATTCAGTAAAGTATTGTCTTCTTCCAGTCAAGAGGGCAGAGGGTCTATATATGTATGCAATATTATAGTATTTTCACCACCATCGAGCTATAATCGATTGCCAGGCTCCTATTTGGCAACCTCAGATCAGATGGTAAGTTATATACCGAGCCTACTGTGGCCGAGCGCCTATGAGCGAGCCGGGAATGGCCGAGTTACCTAGCTTAGTATGGCCAAGCGCCTACGAGCGAGCCTACAATGGCCGAACAGTTACACGCACTGAACCTTAATAGGGCCGAGCATTTATTTAATTACTATATTGAGGGAGTTGAGTCAGTATTAGCAGGTAAGTATATCTCTAGGTCATCTTTGACTCCCAGTTACTTTCAGTTATTATATTATCAGTTTAGTTTCAGCTTTAAGTTATTTTATAGTCATACATAATTGGTACATTATTTCGTAATAACGTCCCTTTTTTGGGGACGCGGTATTTCATGACTACAGGTTCAAATAGACAGACGAGTAGACTTCCTCAACAGGTGTTGCCCAAGTTTAGCTTGATCGATAAGCTCCACGTCCTTCAGAGTTGCCGGGTCTAGGGTTTTCTGTACATATTGTGTATATTTATATATATGTTATGGGTAGGTCGGGGCCCTGTTCTTGTCACAGTACATCCATCAGTAGATCTTGTGGACACATCCTCTCAGTTAGTGTAGTATGTTGGGCTTGTAGGCTTTGTATGTATATTTTGTTGGTTTGTCAGCTAAAGTAATTATGACTGCCTTGTCGGCCCAGCTTTATATAGATGTTTAGTCAAAGCTAGTTTCCGTTCTATTTTATATTTTATATTTTGCTTCACAAATTGTCTTCACAAATTGTCTTGCAATGTGGCCCCACGCCCAAAATATGACATTGTATGTTCAGAGCCCCTCAGTCGCAAGTTGGTACGCTAGGATAAGTGAGGCACCGGGTGCCTGTCCCGCCCCCAGGTTCGGGGCATGACATTACCAAATTCCTTCATGGCATTCGAAGCCTAGCCATCGCAAACGGGAATCACAATCAATACCGACTTCAGTCCTTCTTTGCGAACGCACGCGCTCATCACTAACACGGAGAACACCTGCCATCCACTACACGAATGCGGACGTTCTCTAGCTTCCGCAAAGACCAAGCCTCCAAACCACCAACACATGTGTGAATGGTGTGAACCTCCCACGATTGCGAAACACAAAGTCTCCCAGCTCCCAATCACCTTTCACGAAAGCAATCTCCCTTCTGCGGATGCAATGAACAAAGTCCTCCAGCCAACTATCTTTTATGTCATGCACATCTGACACCAACAAAAACCAGCAATTCCAACTTGATCCAAAATATCCAAAACCACCCAAAACTCACCCGAGCCCCTCGGGACCCCATTCAATTATGCCAGCAAGTCCAAATGCATTTTCCAAAATTATTCAATGGCTCAAAGCACAAAAATAGCATCAAAAATAAGAATCAATGATCAAAGCATTCTCTTAACTTTCAAAAATCCAAACTTCGCCGAACGAGTCTGAACCTCACTTAAACATTCCAGGTCACAATTGAACTATGCACATAAGTTCCAATCAACTAAATGAACCTACCAAAAATTTTGTCACGACCTAAACTCCTACCGGAGCTGTGACGACACCTAACAATGCTTGCGAGGCATGCCAACAGTTTCATCGTAAAAATAAACTTGATTAACATAACTTAATGGTCTGAACAACAAAATAATCATTAAATATTTTAAAATAGCAATAATAAAGCAATTGCAACCATCCCGCGATATGGTGTCAACGAGTACATGTGCACTAAAAAAACCCAAAACATAGTTAAATACTAAAAAAAAAAAATTGTATGGATGAAAGAACATTTTTACCAGAAATAAAAAGAAAGAGAACTTCAAGGTCTGCGAACGACGTAGCAGCTACCTCGTTGTCTCCGCAAGCTAGAACCGGCGCAAGTCTAGCAATCACCACGCCCAGCAGTACCTGGATCTGCACATAAAGTGCAGAGTGTAGTACGAGTACTACCGACCATATGTACTCAATAAGTAACAAACTTAACCTCGGGCTGAAAGTAGTGACGAGCTGGAAAGAAAGTCAGTGTCCAACACCAATAATTAATAACAACAAATGATATGATGATGATAGTAAAACTAAATAACTCAAAAGGATATCATGTTCGGCTCCTTTCACTTATGCAGAAAATTAGTCATACTTTTCAAGTATAACAGTCAAAGCCCAAGGTTCAACCGAAATCATTAAAACATGAGTTTATCAAGGAAACTATGATTTTCCAAACACTAAACAATAGATAAGACATTTCATTTGCCATATAGCATGAGGAAAATGCATCTCTAAGCCTACAATATATTAGGTCAATAACACCACAATGAAGCCATCGAGTATACTCGCCCTTAGCATACTCACGTTGCCTGGTGCAACTGCGCATCACCATCACACACACAACCACACTTAGCACTGTTTGGGTGTCTTGCACAAATGCCCCTCACCAAAGCACATATGACCATGTGCTTGCGCTCACTGTGAATGCCAGACTCCAGAAGGGCAGATCCTTGCCCAAGAACTAATCGAATTTAAGCGAACAATCAAAATCACATAACCCAATCATGGGGCTTGGTGCACTCGTTGCACCCTAGTCAGTACTACTTAGCCCAAAATGGACCTATCGGACGCGTCACCTCAAAATCAATACCAAATCGGCAGTATGGACCAACCTTTGTATCACCGTACTCAGTTCAATAGTGTAACACATATGAAGCATCAACAACATGTGAGAAATCATATTAAGAATGCACTGGGACAATGATATAAAGCCGACCGACCACATCTACGGTAGCGCTTCAACGCCCAAGAATCTGCATCTGCGGCGCCTGACTCCTCCAGCCAAGATCCGCTTCTGCGGCTTTCCGCCCGGATCTGCGCACTACCATCTACGACCAAAATTCCGCATATGCGAAAACATCAGAACTCAGAAATCTTCAGCGTGCCAACTTAATCCAAAATGATCTGAAACTCATCTGAAACACACCCAAGGCCCCCAGAACCCTATCCAATCCCAAAATATAACACGAACCTACTCGAGACCTCAAATCATATAAAACAAAACCAAAACTACAAATTGCACCTCAATTGAAGCCTAAGGAACTAATGAATTTCAAACATCCAAAACTCATGCCGAACCGCACCATATGAACTTGGAATGACCTCAGGTTTTACATACAAGTCCCAAATGACACAAAATACCTATTGTATCTCCTAGAACCACAATCTGTATCCGATATCTTCACAGTCAACTCCTGATCAAACCTATGGACTTTCCAAACCTTCAACTTTTCAACTTTCGCCAAATAGAACCAAATCAACCTACGAAACACTTAATCCAAATCCGGACATGCTCCAAAGTCAAAAATCTCCATAAGAGCCTATTGGAGCCATCAAAACGCCCTTCTAGGGTGGTCATCTACACAAAAGTCAAACTATGGTCCACTCTTACAACTTAAGCATCCAACCTTGAGACAAAGTATCCCAATTCAATCCAAAACTTCCCCAAAGCCAAAACAAACCGCCCTCGCTAGTCACATAACAACAAAAAGACATATGTAAAGCGTCAAAATGAGAAATAAGACTAAAATACTCAAACAACCAGACATGTCATTACATTCCCCCTCTTACACAGATGTTCATCCTCGAACGGGTCTAGAATCATACATGGGGTCTAAAAAAGGTGAGGATATCGTCCCCGCATCTCCTGCTCGATCTCCGAAGTAGCCTCCTCGACCGTATAACCTCTCTAATGAACCTTATCCGATACTATATTCTTAGACCTCACTTTAGAATATGCCGGTCCAAAATAGCCACTAGCTCCACATCATACGTCAAATCCTCATCCATGTGACGAATCCCTATAATACTTCCGGAGCATGAAAATATGAATCACTGGATGAACCCCTGATCCAACCCTCTCTAGCACCTCAAAAGGACCAACTATCGAGAGCTCAATTTGCCCTTCTTTCCGAATCTCATCACACCCTTCGTGGGAGAAAACCTGAGTAGAACCTCCTCACCAACCATATATGCCGCATCACGAGCCTTCCTGTCAGCATAACTCTTCTACCAGGATTATGCTGTACGATGCTACTCCTGAATCAACTTCACCTTCTCCAAAGCATCACAGACCAAATTAGTGCCAAATAACCTAGCTTCACCAGGCTCAAACCAACCTACTGGAGAACGATATCGCCTCCCACATAAGGCCTCATAAGAAGCCATCTAGATACTCAACTGATAGCTGTTGTTGTAGGCGAACTCTTCTAACATTGAAACTGATCCCATGATCCTCCTAAATCAATGAAAAAGGCTCATAATATGTCCTCCAACACAAGAATAGTACTCTTGGATTGTTCGTTGATGTTTGGCATAAAAGATATAAAATTCTATGTAAATCATCTCATATTTGGCTCTTGTTTTATGAAATTGGGATGTTAATTGCTTCGATTCATGTTAATGTAATGTGCTTTTATATGTAGGAATGAGTCGCGAGCAAGTAGAGGCGAAACGGGCAAGAAATGAGCCAAAACGAGACGAAAACGGACCAAGAAGACGCTGGGCACCACAGGCAGCGCCTGGCGCCACCTGTGGCGCTGGAGGCAGAGAGATTAAAAAGTCTACTGGTTGCAGCGCCCTGGGGGGGGCCTGGCGCCAGCCAGGGCGTCGACTGCGGGGAAGTGTCCTATTCCGTCTAGGAGACCCCTAATTTGACCCCAAACCCTTCCCAACTCCTATATAACACCTCTAAACCCAATTTGGAAGGGGAGAACGTGATTTTTGAAGTCTAAAAAAGCTACGAAACATCACAAAAATACAATCGATCTTCAGTTCGTCAACTCTGTCTAGTATTTTTATTAGTTTTTCAATACTTCACCTTTTGATTTTGTTGAACATGAGTGGCTAATCACCCCATGTTCTGGGGTTGTGCTTAGCCATGAATATTGTGATTCGAACTTGACGATTTCGTGTTTATAATTCATGTTTATATGGTTGTTTCTGCAATTCTATGCCTAATTGCTTAATTGTTTTGGCCATCAATTGAGTTCTATCAATTATCTATACTATGTTTGGGGAAACTATGTTTAGATTATAAAAGAATTGAAGAAAGTATGTTCTTAGCCTTTTAAGGGGGGCGGATTCGTGGTTAGGATAGGAATATACTTAATCACCATGCTTAATTAAATATCGTGTTCTTATTGCATTCTTGCTAGATTAATTCCATAGGAATATAGGTGTTAATCTTGTTAAGAATAGGCGAATAGTACTTCGGAAGAAGGCTATGAGTATGTTTATCGATTAATTAGCAACCATACATGAATTATATGAACGAAAAGTCAATTAGAACGCAATAGGATTGGAAAAATAATCACAACCCTGGAATATTTGTTTTATTGATTACAAAACACGTACTTTGTTCCTTGCAATTCTTAGATATAAATTAGAATACAATTTAGAATAACCCAACTATTAAAATTCGATTATTGCTTATTTAAATAACAATATTAGTTTGTTAGGAAGTAGTTAAATTAAGTCCCTGTGGGTACAACAACCTGGACTCATAATCCTATATTACTTGTCGACCGCGTATACTTGCGTGTGCGTTAGGGAGCAACATTCGTCCGTATGGGTATGAAATGTTGTACTCTGCTTGACCCTTGGTGCCCGGCTCACTTGTCACGACCCAAACTCCCACTAGAGCTATGACGACGCTTAACACTGCTTGCTAGGCAAGCAAAAAGTTTCACAATAACAATAACTCAAATATCAAAGCTTAACAATCTCAATAGTGGAAATATCCTAAATATCTAAAGAAAATAACAATAACACAACTACAACCATCCTAAAGATCTGGTGTCAACAAGTACATGAATACTACAAAATCTCTAAGTACAAAGTCAATCCTCAATACAAACTGTATTAATGATAGAATAATGATAACAAAACAAGCAAAAGAGAACTTTACGGTTTGCAAATGACATAGCAGCTACCTTGTAGTTTCCCAAAGCTGGTACTTGTACAACTCTAGCACTCACCACGCCTAGAAGTACCTGGATTTGCACATAAAGTGTAGAGTGTAGTACGAGTACAACTGATCCCATGTACTCAATAAGTAACAAACCTAACCTTTGGCTGAAAGTAGTGACGAGCTCAGAAGAAATTTAATGTCCAACAGTAATAACCATTAACAACTTATAGTTTAATGAAGATAGCAAAAGTAAATAACTCGAAGATAACATGTTCAGCTTGTTCATAGTTATGAAAAATTAGACACGCTTTCGCGGTATTACAGTCGATGCCCAATCTTTCTTCGAAGACACAAAAAACATTATTTTAGCAAAGACACTGTGGTTTTCCAAACATTCAATAACAGATAAGATATTTCATTACTAGTTAGCATGAGAAAAATGCATCTCTATGCCTCCTTGCAAATATACATGTCAAGTCGATAACACCACACCGAAGACATCAGGTACACTCACTCTCAGCATACTCAAGGTACCTGGCACAAATGCCCCGCACTATCACACACACAACCACTCAGTATTGTACGGGTCCCTGGCACAAATGCCCCTTACCAAAGCACGTATATAAATCATTGTGCATGCGCTCACGTTATATAATGGCGGATCCTGGCCCAACCGCAAATCAATAATAAGTATAAATCCGTTGCAGCGTGTAACAAGATCCAAATTTTGATTTCGTTGAGGCATGCGACCCGATCCAATATATCTCACTACTCACACTAGTCATAAACTGCTCAAGTCTCAGTGGCTCAAATCTCATAGAACTTAGGCGAAATAGTATAACATATAGAAGGCAACGACAACATGTGATATGACAAGCAATAATGTATAATGATTGAGATATAACATGTGAATCGAGAATAATGATAAAGAATAAGACTACAATTAAGGCAAACATCTCTAATCAACATGAGTAGCCCTATCATGTGTCAAACAAATGAGTACATAGCCCAAACATGATTTCTAACATGAGTCTTAGTTCTACTAACCATACGCGTAAAGAAAACATGGATATAATGAGGCAAGAAAGCAACCAATCCCTTTTAGTAGCCAAAAGTCTATCCAGATCATACATATCCCGATGTATGCACACATGCCCGTCGCCTACCACGTGCAGCGCCACCAATACATCCCAAGTATCATAGTCCACAAGGATAATTACCCACAAACCGATTTTAGATATGTTATTGAGCTCAAAACGCATGAATCAGTACTCTAAAAAGCCCTTCCCATGCGAATCGGCCTCCCAGCGACTCGAATCTAGCTGAAATAACATAATATCATCAATAAAAGCCGCAGGGAACAACCCCAAACAATAAAGCTAAGATCTTGATTCAAATATACAAAGTCAACCCAATATGTCAACCCCGAGCTCACACCCCTAAACCCGTCATAACATACCAATCCCGAACACCCATTCCGATACGAGTCCAAAAATATGTGTTTCCCGCAAATGATACAATGGACCTGTCCCAACTCTGGAATCACAATTTGTTCCCAATATCGACAAAGTAAACTCCTGGGTAAATCTATTAACCTTCCAACCTTTAAACTTTCTCGCTTTCGCCAAAAAACACCAAACCAACATGCGGACTTCCAAATCCAAATATGGACATACACTAACTCCAAAATCACCATAAAAACCTATTGGGACCTTCACCATTCTGAGGTCGTCTGCACAAAAGTCAAACTCTAGTAAACTCTTTCAACTTAAACACTCAACCTTGGGACTAAGTGTCCTAATCCAATCCAAAACTTCCCCAAAGCTAAACAAATCAACCCCGCAAATCTCATAATAATACACAAATGTAAAGTACCAAGTAGGGGAAGGGGGGATCAAATACACAAAACAACTGGCTGGCTTGTTGCATTCTCTCCCTCTTATATAAATGTTCGTCCTCGAACTAGGTTAGAATCATAACTGGTGTCTCAAAAAGTATGGATACCACATCCGAATCTTCTGCTCGGTCTCCCAAGTAGCATCCTCAACCGGCTGACCTCTCCAATGAACATTCACCGATGCTACATTCCTCGACCTCAACTTTCGAACCTGCTAGTCCAAAATGGCCACCGGCTCCACATCATAAGTTAAATTACCGTCCAACTACACCGTGCTAATGTCCAAAACATGTGATCGATCCCACAATACTTCTGGAGGGCTCATCTTGCCCTTATTTTTGAACCTCATCAGATCCTTCGTGGGTGAAGCTCTGAGTAGTACCTTCTCACCCACCGTATATGCCACATCACTAGCCTTCTTGTCCGCATAACTCTTTTGCTTGGATTGTGTTGTATGAAGTCGTTCCTGAATTAATTTCACCTTCTCCAGAGAATCACGAACCAAATTAGTGCCCAACAACCTAGCCTCCCCGTGCTCAAACCAACCAACCGAAGAACGGCAACACCTCCCATATAAGGCCTCATACGGAGCCATCTTGATACTCGACAGATAGCTGTTGTTTTAGGTGAACTCCGCAAATGGTAGAAACTAATATCACGATCCTCGAAATGAATGACACAGACTCATAACATGTGCTCCAGCATCTGAATAGTATGCTCAGACTGTCTGTCTTTCTGGGGATGAAATGTCATACTCAACTCGATTTGTGTGCCCAACTCACGTTGCACTACTCTCCAAATATGCAACGTGAACTGAGTACCTCGATATGAGATAATAGACACGTGCACAGTATAAAGAATAACAATCTCATGAAGGTGAATCCGAGCCAGCTGCTCTGAAGAGTAGGTAGTTATGACTAGAATGTAGTGTGTAGACTTGGTCAATCTGTCCATTATAACCCACATTGTATTAAATCTCCTCAATGTCTGTGGAAGCCCAACTATAAAATCCCTAATGATATGCTCCCACTTCCACTCCAGAATATCCAGCCTCTAAAGCAAATCACACGGTGTCTGATGCTGGTACTTCACATGATGACAATTGAAACACCAAGCAACATACTCAACAATATCCTGCTTCATCCCATTCCACCAATGGTGCTGCCTAAAATCCTGGTATATCTATATGGCAATCGGGTGAATGGTACAACGAACTATGGGCTACCTCATGTATTAGCTCATGCTACCCATCCACATTCGGAATATAGATATGACATACAACCTCAACACCCTATTATCCCTAATAGTAACCTCCTTAGCATCATCGTCTCCTTCATGACAAGCAAGTGCGTATCATTATACTGACGAGCATTGATGCGCTAAAACAAAGATGACTGTGACACAACACAAGCAACAACCCTGCTAGACTCCGAGATATCAATCCTCACGAATCGGTTGGCCATATCCTGAACATCCAATGCTAACAACTTCTCCCCAACTGGAACAAAAGCAAGACTCCCCATGCTCTCAGCCTTCTTACTTAATGCATCAGCCACGACATTAATATTTTCCAAATGATAAAGGATGGCAATATCATAGTCATTCTGTAAATCTAGCCACCTCCATTACCTCAAGTTCAAATCCTTTTGCTTGAATAAGTGCTGGATATTCCTGTGATCTGTGAACACCTCAAAAGACACACCATAAAGATAGTGCTGCTAGATCTTAAGCGCGTAAAAGATGGCTGGCAACTCCAAATCATGCATTGGGTAGTTCTTCTCATGGGGCTTTAACTGACGCGAAGCTAAAGCAATCACTCTGCATGCATCAACACGCACCCAATGCCAATCCGCGAAGCATCACAATAGACTGTATAAGAAACTGGTCTGGAAGGCAAATCCTGAACAGGAGCTGTAGTCAAGGTAGTCTTGAGCTTCGAAAAGATATACTCACAATCATTGGACCACCTAAATAGATCACCCTTTGATGTCAATCTAGTCAATGAGGGTGCAATAGATAACCCCCCCCCCCCCCCC
>MCJB01049719.1:62966-80001 GCA_002018475.1 Nicotiana obtusifolia
CCCCCCCCCCCCGCAAAACGGCTATAATACCTAGCGAACCCAAGGAAACTTTGGATCTTAGTAGCAGCAGATGATCTGGGCCAACTCTTAACCGACTTAACCCTATTCGGATCAACCTTAATCCCCTCATTGGATACCACATGACCTATGAATGCCATCGAGTCTAGCCAAAACTCGCACTTGGCGAGTTTAGCATATAGCTATGCTGCCCTCAAAATATAGAGTACGATCCTTAAGTACTGCTCATGATTCTCTCGGTAGCAAGAGTACACCAATATATCATCAATGAAATATATGACGAAATAATGACGATAGGGATGAAATATGCAGTTCATCAAGTGTATAAGAGTTGTTGGGGTATTGGTCTACCCAAAAGACATCACCAAAATTACATAGGGACCATAGCGGGTCCTGAAATCCATCTTCGGAATGTCCGAAGCCCTGATCTTCAACTAATGGTACCCCGATCTCAAATCAATCTTCAAAAGTTATCAATACGCAGTTGTGGGTACTTGTTCTGGGTAGTAACCTTGTTCAGCTACCCATAGTCAATGCATATCCTCATAGAACCATATTTCGTCTTCACAGATAGAACTGGTGCATCCCAAGGTGACGACACTAGGCCTGATGAAACACTTATCAACAAATTTCTGTAACTATTCCTCAAATTCCTTCAAATTTACGAGTTCCATGCGATATCACGGAATAGAGATGGGATAAGTTCCCGACACCAAATTAATACCAAAAACAATATTTCTATCAGGTGGCATGCCCGGCAGGTCTGCAGGACACATATCTGGGAACTCCCTCACTACTAGAATTGACTTAACAGTAGGAGTATAGCACTAACACCTCACATGAAGGCTAAATACGCCAAACACCCCTTTTCAACCATCCGTTGAGCCTTTAGAAAAGACAGCACTCTACTAGGAACATGATCCTGGGATCGTCTTCACTCCACCATAGGCAACCCCGGCATATTCAACGGCACGGTCTTAGCATGACAATCAAGAATAGCATGATATGGTGGCATCCAATCCATGCCCAAAACCACATCAAAATCCACCATGATTAGAAACAAGAGATATGCTCTTGTCTCATAACCCCCAATAGTAACACAAACGATCACTATACACAGTCCACCACAATAGAATCACCCACAAGCATAGATACATGAACATGAGTATCTAAAAAACCATGAGGCATATCCATATAACGAGCAAAGTACGATGACACATATGAATAAGTGGAACCAAGGTCAAATAACACTGAAGCATCCTTATAGCACACAGAAACAATAGATGTGATCACGGCATCAGATGCAATTGCCGCTGGCCTAGTGGGAAATGCATAGCGACAGGCCTGTCTAGCACCTGACTGACCTCCCTCTCTAGGTCAACCTCATCCCTTACGATCTCCACCCAAGATGGCTGGGTGGATGGCGCAAAAATCGGTGCGGGAGTCTTAGTCTGGCCTCCTTACTGCACGGGCAATACCTCCTCACATGTCCCAACTCCCCACACTTGTAGCAACCGCGAACTAGGAATGATCGGGGGGCTCGAATTGGATCCTGTGAAGTAGAATTATCACTAGAAGAGATTGGTACTAACGAAGCCTGAATTGATGGAGTATGATACGAGATCTGAGCTACGAGTGCACAAAAACTATTTTGGAGCTCCTCCAGCCTCCACATGAGGTACCATTGGATCCTAAAAAATGACGAGACCTTTTTGTAAAAGCTAAATCCCTATGCATTCCCTTCGTACTCTCAATCTTCCTGGCGATCTCTGCAACCCCAGTAAAAGAAATATCGTTCTCGGTCTCTCTGGCCATCTGTAGCCTGATGCCATATGTAAGACCATCTATAAACCTTCGCACCTCTTCCTCTATGTAGGAATCAGAATAGCTCCATGACATGATAAATCCACAAATTTGGTCTCATAGTGAGTTGGTTTTGTTACCCTGCTAGAGGCGCTCAAATTCACTGCGAAAGTCCTCTCACCGAGTGATGGGAATGAACTTCTCCAAGAATCGATGTGAGAACTGGGCCTAAGTGAGAGGAGGTGAACCCGTTGGTCTTCCCTGAACATACTCCTGCCACCACCTCTTGGTAGAGCCATGTATATGGAATATTACGAAGTCAACTCCGTTGGACTCCGCTATACCCATGATTCGCAATACCTCGTGGCAACGATCTAAGAAAACTTCAGAGTCCTTAGAAGGTGTACAACCAATCCCTCAACCCCCTCAGCTGACACCGTGGCACTATATATGCATGTATATATGTGTGTGTGTGTGTATATATATACACGCATGTTCTCACTATAATATCAGACTCTGGAGGGGCGAATCTTGGCCCAATCACTATTTCATAATCCATATCAATCTGTTGCGCGTGCTACCCTTTGCTATTATAAATCCGTTGCAGCATGCAACTGTATCCAACATATCTCACAACGTGGCTCTAAGGCCCACATAAGTCATCAATCGCTTAAGTCTAAATGGCTCATATCTCATAGAACTCATCCCAAATAGTATCACATGTTGAAGGCAACAAAAGCATGTGATATGACAAACAAATAATGTACAAAGACTGAGAACTAACATACGGATGGAGAATTATGACCAGAATATGACTACAAATAAGGCAAATAGCTAAAATCAGCAAGAATAGCCCTACTATGTCTAAAACAAATGAGTACATATCCTAGATATGATTTCTAACATTAGTCATAGTTAAAATAATCACATAGGTAGAGAAAACACGGATATAACAAGGCATGAAAGCAACCAAGCCCTTTTGGTAGCCAAAGGTCTATCTGAATCAGGCATTCCCGGTGTACACACACATGCCAATTACCTGCCACGTGCGTCATCCCCAACACATCCCAATTATCATAGTCTGCAGGGATAATTACCCTCAAACCGAGTTCATACATGTTACTTACTTCAAAATGCGTGAACCAATACACTCAAAGTCCTTCCCACGCTACTTGGCCTCCAAGTGACTCGAATCTTGCCAAAACAACTTAATATCATTAGTAAAAGCTATAAGAAACAACTTCAAACAATAAAGCTAAGATCACGATTCAAATATGCAAAGTCAACCCAAAAAGTAAATTCAAGGATAGCACCCGGCACCTGTCAAAACACATAAATCTCGAACACCCATTATGATAGGAGCCCAAATATATGTGTTTCACCCAAATCCGACCTCAAATCGACCCTCAAATCACAAATTTTCACTCTCAAAATTAAGTAAACTTCACTTACCTCTTCAATTGTAGTGAAAAGCCTCCCAAATATCATCTACAACGGAGCTCTACAACTCTAATTAATGAAAAATTACCAAGCCCTTCAAAATATAAAACCTTCTAGTGATTCCACATTTGCAGTCAAAAGCTCGCACCTGCGAGTTCCGCTAGAGTCCCGTCCTCCTGCTTCTGCAATCAACACCAACGCACCTGCGAACCCGCTTTTGTGGTCCCTTGTAGCAAGTGCGGCCTTAATGACGTCCAAATCCACTACTAAAAATTAAATGGACACGGTCGCAGGCGATATAATTTACCCAACTATGAGTCGAGGTCAAATCCCACATAGAACAATATGTTGGCGATTTGGTGTATTAAGATAATTATCACTTATTATGCTAAGCCAAACACTTAAAAGGGTTTTGGGAATATATTTATTACTGATTGCAAAAATGTGAACTAACCTAGAAAGAAAATAAAATGATCAATGGTGACAAGCATGGATGCATTTGGAATTACACTCAAGTAAAGATCTAATGTATTTCATGATTTTACAAATATGAGCGAGTTTATGTTAGCTAGCCTCGGGTAATAATTTTATGTTAGCTTCTTCCGAAGACTAAAAACATCCTAATTGAATTATCCTTAAAACAATTAAGAGATTAAGCACACCCGAATATGGATACAAGTAGTTCAATCATATTCCTAGGTAGAATCTATAAAGCGAGGATTAACGCCTCTAGTTCTTGTTAATTAATCTTTTCCAACCCCAAATTTATCTTTCCCAAAATTAATTCAAAGTGAATGGGCGAGTACTAAGGTTAGCTAATCCATTTGGAAACTTTAAAGAACAAGAACAATTAAAGAAACAATAACTCACTTCGTAATAAATAAAAATCGTTCAATACATAAGCACAACAAGATATTTAATCCACACTTTAAATATGAATATTCCCATAAACAAGATTTAAGTGTTGCAAAAAATACTGCACAGTTAGATATTCAATACAAAGCAAGAAAATGAAGAAATGAACATAAATGGATAAGATATTCTCAACCAAAGGCTTCAAATCTTCAAGACTCAAGTGTGTGTGCATGAACACTATCTCCAAAACTTGTTTTCTCTAGTCAAGAGACTTAAAAATAATCCAAAGATATGCCAAAGATTTGCCAAATACCTCTTTCCAATAAGCTAGGTCGTGTATTTGCGGTTTTGGAATGGAGAAAATGTGAAATGTCAAAACTGTCCAAAGCTAAAGCCCGTTGGCTGCACCTACGGAACAAAGCTCACATGTGCTGTTCCACAAATGCGGATTCCAGGTAGCATAAGCGATGTTTGGTGGAAAATGGCTATTCTGCATAAGCGAGCAAAAGAACGCAGAAGCGCGTCCGCATAAGAGGTTCATCAGTCGCAGATGCAATTTCTTCCTTGCAGAACACAGATCTTTTCTCCTAGATGCGACACCGTAGATGTGGACCTGCCTGCGCATATGTGATTCCACTGGAAACATTTTCACTTATTTTACTCTTTTTGCACAGTTTCCCTTCATTTAATCTCAACTCTCTTCAGGATATCATTTACCTGAAAAATCTAGCAATACACATTATAAACAACCTCATATTATAACTAACAGATGCAAAAACAAAAGAAAAGAGACTAAAATAAATGGTAAAATCACCACTCATCAACACCCCGAACTTAAAGCTTTTGGTTGTCCTCGAGCAAATCAAAACCAAAAATTTAATGAGGCTCTGTCATATAAAGCACAATCAGCATCGCTTTCATTTTCAAATCACATTTTCCAATTAAGCACAACACTTATGGCTTTGGTTGGTACTAATAATTAGGCTCAAGCATGTGAATCCCAACAAAATAACTCCCTCATTTATAACAATCTCAAGAATGCAATGGAGTTTCAAAGTGATCAAGTGACAACAACCAAGCCTCAAGAAGTGACTCAAAGGCACTAGTCTATAACATATGCTCAATTTACTTAATTCGTATTATATCAATGTCACCTATCCACCATAATCCATGTGCCCTCACAAGAAAAAAGTCCCGAAATTTCCATAATTACAATAACAACACAAGGGACAGATGCACAAAGACGCTCACTCTCAACAAAGAATTTAAAGTGGTTTATATCATACCATAAGCTTGCCCTTGTTTAATTCGCCGCCTATTCAAGGACATCCGGTTGGAGATCCCATAAGGATTTTTTAAAGATTTTAATGTAGGCTTAGGGAAGGGTAGGATAAGCATTTGGGATGCAAGTGACTACACCCTCCTTGAACACTACTCACATTTGTCTTTCTTTTTGCACTTTGCTTCTTTTTAAACCACATTGTCCTTATTGATATCTAGTTACCAACATAGAACCGTCTTAAAGTATCTCTCTAATTTTCTCAAGACTCCTTTTTTTTTTCTCTCTTTTTTTTTTTCTCATATATATATATATATATATAGATACACACACACACACACACACATATTTTCTTTTGCTTTTCTATTGGAGCTTGAGTATCTTCATCAAACACAACTTTGAGGTATTTGCTTCTACACACCATGTACATCTTCACCATTTTCCAATTAACACCAATACCCCAACTTACGCTTTTAGCCTCATTCTTAACATTCAAGGAGGGACGGGTTCCAAAGAGGGAATTATTTCACAAAAAGGGTAATGGTTTGTAATGAGGTAGCCAAAGAAAATGTTAAGGCTCAAATGGGTTTAACTAGTGATAATATTTATGCCATGCTAGACTCGAAAGGCTAAAGTGGCTTTTTCAAAGATCACAAAGAATTCCTAAGGTCATACTTCCAAACAAACATAATTAACATTAGTACCAAACAATCCAAAAGTCTTAATTCACGCTTCACATACAAGAGACTAATCTTATTAGTACAAAACAATCCAAAAGTCTCAATATAACAAAACAACACTAATTCCCTTAAGAAAGTCATCAGGCCATCAATCATAGGGAAAAGTCACCCGGTTCAACATAAAAATATTTATGGGGAAAGAACCATAGCATAAAGAAAACCCAAGGAAATTTATTGAAAAACATATTACTACTACATAGATAAAAATAATATAAACTAAAAACTACTAATGAAAATAAAATAAACACTAAAGGAATAAAAATAAAATAACTAGAAACTACTAAAGAAAATAAATTAACAAAAGCAACTAATACTAATGGAACAAAAATAACATAAGCTAAAAACTACTAAAGAAATTAAATAAACGAAGAAAAATAATATAGAATATCAAAAGCGACTAATCTGCAAAATTTATCACCAATCACAAACTACGCTCGGCAAAGGCACATTATAAACAATAGCAGAACAAGCCCGGCAAGGGCACACAATGTCCATACAAAAGCATAAGCCCGGAAAGGGAACAAGTCAAGAATCAATATACAAATAAATCATACTCCCTTAAGCCACCCCTAACTAAAAACATTGCAGTTCCTTAGTGCACAAGATCAAGATAAATTAAGAGTAGTTTGAGGGTCTCCCTTAGGTGTGCATCAGACTAGCAGACTGCGGGAAAAGGATAATCACTGCCGTGTAGAGCTCTCGGTCTCATTGTCATCGGTGGCATCAGTATCAGCATCAACATCATTCAACAAGAAGGAATAATCTTCACTATCATCTTGTTCCTCGACCGGTATCTTCCTGTTCGGCTGCCCCCATTTAAAGATGGCCTTGATGCCTCTCCACATCATTATCATGAAATTGCCCTTCTTCTTATTTCTCTCTTTCTCCTTGTTGAAGTCTACCTCAATATCTACACGTGCCTTGGCCATGTTGCCATAGGATTCCTCGAACCTGCTAACAGAAGCTTCCAACTTCTCATGCGACTCTGCTAGCTTCTTATGTTTCTCCAGGTAGGTCTTTACTTCTTCCATGGTAAAATACTCGGGAATAGGCTGGGAGTGTGAGGGCCCACTAGGGAGCTGTGACACTAATTCACGAATGGAGGCAAGCTGGGAATTTAGCATTTCAAATGGTCCCTCGGCCCGAGTAGCTTGTGAGGAGGACCCCTCACCTACAGCAATCTCCATAGTACTCTTTTTGCTCTTTACCACACTGCCTTATCCTGTCACTCTCAATGGGTGAAAGGGCTTGTCCTCCAGTATCGAATGATCTCAATTCCATTCATTAACTTGCGCACGCCGGCACAACTCTGTAATCAATGACGGATATATCAATGTCGAGCCACCTTGAAGCACATACTCCTTCATCTCCTGAACGATGTAACGACCAACATTCACTTGAATTCCATCAAGGACGCAAGCAATTATCAGGGCCCTAGTATAAGTGACATCAGACACTTCCCCACAAGGAGACACTCTACTCGCACCTATATACAACCACATTTTTGCTTCATATGTGAAATCACACATTTGATGCCTTTTTTCTTTTAAGCCCATGTCACTGTTTGACCTTTAAGACAATGATTTGAGACTAGCCAATCACCATTGTCACATGTATCTCTTTCTCGCACTGGCTCGAGCGGATGATTTTGAAGCCCATAAACATCATTTATCTCTTCAATTCCAAATTTCACAATCTTGCCCTTATTGTAGGTTCATGGTTTTGAAAATGTTTACGCTTTAAGTTGGCGTAAAATTTCCTAACCCATTCCTCATTGCCCTTGCATGGAGTGGGGATGAAGCAAGTCCAGCCACTTGAAACTAGCCGTCCATGGAAATCCGGAAGGAGCTTTGCCACTTTGTCATCGGCAATTCCTTTCTCAAGTTTGAGTTTCTTTGTGAGAAGATCATCATAATACCGTTTTTGACAGTCGGAAAACACGAATCTGCTGGCATCATAGTTCAAATCCTCAGCCACTTCTTCAATTTCATGATCAACTGCCGTATTTTCGTTCATGTTCGGGTCCATTTGAAGCTTAAAGCACCTTAAAAATTCTAAACAAAGTTAGTCGAGCATTAGATTTCTGTTAAGAAATTAAAGGCACATAAACTAGGACAACGAACCAAGCCACACGAGCTCCGGAAGCGCCAGTTGCAAAGCTACTGGAATTTCAAATTTCAGCCAGTCATCGCACATGCGAAAGGTTTGTCGCAGGTGCAGGAGCGCGTCTGCAAAAGGTGTTTCACTTCGGCGAACTTCCACTTCTAAACAGAAATCGTGGAATAGACCTTGCAGGAGCGAGGCCGCATGTGAGGCCCTTTATGCGCATCTATGGTGTTCATCAGAGGGTTCAAAAGCCTATCACTGTCGATTGCATATCAATTTAAATCACATTTTTTGCACAAAATTTATACTCAAGACTTCTAAATTTGTGTTCCACAAGTTTGCACGACTTGATTAAACATGATTTGAAGGTACTAAGCAATTATTTTTCATCATCAACAGCACACACAACCACACTCTCAACCACTGTCCTCACCCCTAATATTAACACTAATTAGAAGGAAATGGGGCTGTGGGAATTCTACCATGGAGAAGAGATGAAGAAGAAGAAAATAAAAGTAGACGACATGAGTAGAAGAAAGAATTGAAGATGAAGAAGAAGATGAAAATAAAAGTAGAAGAGAGGAGTAGAAGAGAGAACTGCAAATGATACCTGTTTGTCTTGTTTGAGGGCAGTAGAATACATGAGCAGTGGAGATGAATGTAAAAGATGAGAGGGAGTTTTGAGTTTGGGGGAGAAAAATTGTTAGAGTCTCAACTGACGAAAGACACAGTAGGCCTTTAAAATTTACCCGAATGGCCGCTTCTGCAGACGAGTTGGTGCTTCTGCGTGAGCCCTCCTGGGAAGAAAAGATCACTTATATGATAACTTCACATCTACGATGCCATGGGAGCTTCTATGCGCCCGCATCTGCGTTAAAAGTTCCGCACATGCGGTTGCACCAGATTTCTCAATGACAGAATTGGGCAGCCACTGTTTTTGTTCACTCCAACACTTCAAACCCTTAATTCAACTCCAAAAAATTTGAAACTTTATAGAGTAGTCATGAATAATATTTCAAACTATTCTAGAAAAGAAAATTTCAAAAATGACTTAAAAATGTGAAAACGATGGGTTGCCTCCCACCAAGCGCCGCATTTATTGCTGTGGCACGACGCGAACACACTTTACCACTTTTCTCGCCATTTGGACGATATGAATTGGGCACCTAACTTAGAATAAAGCTTGTGATCACGAGCAACGGGGGGTGGTAAGTAGATGATCAAGCCAAACTTTAATTTCTTCATTTTGCATTTATTGGCTTTCTTTAAAGGCATGTCATTTTGCGTTCTTGAGTATTCAAATTGCAAGATGTATGGCTCTTGTCTTTCTTCATTACACTCCCACATGGATTCACATGGTTCAATTACTATATCACCATACAAGTCTAATGTTGAAAAGTACTGGGCATGAGATATCAAACTCTCAACTTGCAACTTTTTTCGGATTTCGACCTCCTCTTTATCCCCCGAACTAGAGGCAACTTCAACCATATTTTTAATTGCACTGGTTGACTCTAATTCTATATTTTTCTTGGCATCACCGACGAGCATGGAGTAGATTGGCGGATGTTCGATTCTCGATTCCTCTAAATAAAGCTCACTTTCTTTCTCAAAGTTGGACTCTTCTTGACCTCTTTCCACACTCTCAAATTGATAGGCATAATGAGCCTCAATTAATGATTTCATTTGATCTTCCAAAGTGCAGATAGTCTCATAATTTTGACGTAGCGCTTGTTTTAAGTCCTCAAGTGCCAAGTTTTGCTTCTCCTCATTTTCAAGAATGTCCTCCAACATGAGCATCAACCTCTCATTTTAAGCATTTGAGAGTTCTTCTTGGTTTTGATTAAGTACTAAGGAAGGATTTACGGCTTCAACCTCTAAGAAAGCTTTTTGGCTATCATTCATTTTCGAGGCATTTTGGACCTCTAAAGCTGCAAGTATTGCTCCCATTTCCGAGTTCAACCTTTCAAGCGCCAATTGATTTTGGAGAATCATCATAGCGGGGGTTCGAGGAAGGGAAGGACACATCAGCACAATTATCCCAATACTCCACTCATGGGTTTGAGATTGTGCGCACCATCCACCCTTGGGGTAATTTAAATAATTTCTCCACGAGTGTAGTCCTCCATAATAAGGACAAAGGTCATCAAAGTATGAACAACTACCATCCGACCAATTTTCATTATGCGATTCCATTTTTCAAAACTAAGAAAAAAAAACAAGAAACAATCAAGAAAACGACTAAAGAACAAGAATAATTAAAGAAACAATAACTCACTTCATAATAAATAAAAATTGTTCAATAAATAAGCACAACAAGATATTTAATCCACACTTTAAATATGAATATTCCCATAAACAAGATTTAAGTGTTGGGAAAAATACAAGACACTTAGAGATTCAATACAAAGAAAGGAAATGAAGAAATGAACATAAATGTGTAAGAAAGTTTCAACCAAAAGGTTCTAATCTTCATGACCCAAGTGTGTGTTCAAGAACACTAGCTGCAAAACTTGTCTTCTCTAGTCAAGAGACTCAAAAATAATCCAAAGATATGCCAAAGTTCTACCAAAGATCTCTATCCATTAAGCTAGGTCATGTATTTGTAGGTTTGGAATGAAGAAAACGTGAAATGCATAAACTGTTAATAGCTGAAGCTCGTTGACCGCACTTGTGGAACAAATCTCGCAGGCGCGGTTCCGCAAATGCGGTTTCAAGGCCGTAGAAGCGATTTTCGGTGGAAAATGGCTACTCCGTAGATGCGGCCAAAAGAACATTGAAGAGCGTCTGCAGAAGCCGTCTTCAAGCACAGAAACGCGACCGCATAAGCGGTTCATCAATCGCAAATGTGATTTCTATCTTGCATGTCTCGTTCCGTAGATGCGGACCTTTTCTCACAGATGCGGACCTGCCTGTGCAGATGCCATTCCATTGGAAATATTTTCATTTCTTTTACTCTATTTGCACAATTTCCCTTCATTTGATCTAAACTCTCTTCAAGACATCATTTACCTGAAAATCTAACAATACACACCATACACAACCTCATATTATAATTAACGGATGCAATAACTAGAGAAAAAAGACTAAAATAAATGGTAAAATCACCACTCATTAGGTTTCACTTATGCGCTAGGCCTTCCGCAACTGCGACCCCTTGTTCCTCCAGCCAGCTTCTGCTTCTGCAAATGCTGCTCGGCATCGGCGACCAGGCTTCTGTAGATGCAAAAACACCAGTCCCAGCAAACTTCAACAATGTTACAAAATTCTAAATACGACGAAACAAATCCGAAACATGCCTGAGGCCGATAAGACCCCATCCAATCACACCAACCGGTCCATAACGCGGACATACTAAAGGCCTCAAATCACACAAAACAACAAATAAACTACGAATCACATCTTAATTTAAGTCGAATGAACTAATGTACTTTCGAGTTCCAAAACTCATGTCGAACCATATCAAATTAACTCGGATTGACCTCAAATTTTGCATACAAGTCCCAAAAGACACTACGGACCTATCTCAGCTCCTGGAACCACAATCCGAACCCAATCAAAACGCGACCTATTTGAATACTCAAAATACCTTAATGGGGCCGTCTACACAACAGTCAAATTTCGGTCAACTCTTTCAACCTAAAAACCCAACCTTGGGACTAAGTGTCCCAATTCAACCCAAAACTTCCCGAAAGCTAAACCAATCACGTTGCAAGTCTCACAACCTAAAATATACATATGTAAAGCATCAAGTAAGGTAAATGGGGCTCAAATACACGAAACAATTGGCTTGGTCGTTACACTCATGCTATAGTGCTCTCCAAGAATGTGATGTGAACTAAGAACCTCGGTACGAGTTAATAGACACGGGTACATAATGAAGGCGAAAAATCTCATGAAGATAAATCCAAGTTAGCTGTTATGAAGAGTAAGTAGTCATGACCGGAATGAAATGTGCAGACTTGGTAGGTCTGCCATAATAACCCACAATGTAAAAAATCTCCTCAGGACCGTAGAAGCCTAACTACAAAATCCATAGTGATACGCTCCCACTTCCACTCTGGAATATCTAACCTCCAAAGCAAACAACCCAGTCTCTGATGCCCGTACTTCACCTGTTGATAGTTCAAACACCAAGCAACAAACTCAACAATATCCTTCTTCATCCTGCGCCACCAATAGTGCTACCTCAAATCCACATACATCTTTACGGCACCTGCATGAATGGAATATCGTGAGCTATGGGTCTCCACAAGTATCAACTCTCGCAACCCACAATACTAGGCTCACGAATCCGGCCTAGAAGCCTCAATACCCCATCCTCACCAATACTAACCTCCTTTGTGTCACTGTGTTACATTGTGTCCCTTGGGATAAGTAAGTGGAAATCATCATATTGATGCACCTTTGATGCGCTCAAATAGTGATGATCGTGATATAATACAGTCAAGAACCCTTCTAGGTTCCGAAATATCCATCTTCGCAAACCTGTGTCGCGCCTTATTTTCTCGTGAAAGCGGGTTTTGACATGTGAAAACTCTTTTAAATGGGTATTAAAAGAGAAGAGTCGCCATATAATAATTTTAAGGTGCGTTAGGGAACCTATTTTCAAATAACTCTGTTTCAACTAGTCCATATTACCAATGATCGGGTACGGGCTCAAATTACCTCGGAGAGAAGGTGTTAGGAACTCTTGGAGGTCCACAACTGTGGCTTCCGACCCAATTCTATACTATGTGGGATTTATCGAATTTATAGCTATTTATCCTAAGTAGGCATGCAAAATGAGTTCATTATTAAACTAAAGGGAAAAAGGTTCTAGGTAAGCAATTAGTTTTTGTAAGTGAAATGAGATAATTAGTCGAATAAATAATGCGCAAATAATGAAAGAAACAATCTGGAAGAGTACAACTCTTTGGAAATGAGATAATCATTCACTAACACACCAATTGATACAACTCTTTGGAAAGTACAAGGTGTAACTTAGTTGAATCCACATTCCCACAAACTAAATATACACGGAACAATTAAACATCACCGGGGGTCCTAAATTTTTAAGCCTAAAGGATCACCTATGCAACATAAATAATATTTTGCAACCCTTATGAGTGCAATGGTTGCTCATATTATCTAGTGAGCACAGACTTTCATCTCCAGCTACTCGATTACTATCTTTAAGTTGTTGACCTTGTATAAGGTCGAGATAGAGTTTGCCTACGACATGAAAGGGAAGGCTCGAGACATGACAATGCAAGACCGCAGATTGGCCCAAGTCACACTAGGCTAGTACCCGGGGTCAAACCCCCACCTTCTAGAACATTGATTCTGAGACGCTGGAGTCGACCCTAGCCCCGAACGAGCATAACCAATTGAAGACCAAAATATCCGTAACAGGGCAGAGGTTGCGGCGGGAATCTCAGCGCGTATCAGTAAGGAACCGGCAACCAGCAAATCAAGGAATTTTCACTTCTTATAGAATTGTACCTAAAGTAAGACGCATCTACTATATAAAGGGGGGTAGATAATTCATTGAACATATTGTAACATGCATCCCAAAGCAATACATTATTATCATTTCTCTTTAAGCTCTTGTGCTTATATATCTTGACACTGATCGATGCGTACCTGGCTCGAGGGTGATTAACCTTCCAAGCTAAGAATGTTCAATTCGTGTGGTTTGCATTTACTTTATCATTATTTATTTTAATTGCAATCTCGTTTATCGTTTTTTCCCAAGTTATTCCATGTATCCTTAATACCACTTATAAATTCAATTGTTATCCAATTTTGAGCGTAAACAGCTTGGCGCCCATCGTGGGGCTAAGGATAATAGTGGATAATTGATACAAATCTCCAGAACATGCACTACTTTACACTTTTTCTTTGAACTGTCTCTAATTCAGGCTAAAACTCAAAATGGAAAACTCTCAATCAGCACCGTCATCACAGTGAAAATAACAACATAGCTCTTGGTTGCGAGGTACCACCCGTTGTCCCATCAAAATTCCGCCTGTGGACCCAATTGACGCATGCTATCAACAAAAAATTGCCTACCGACCCCGAGAGTAGCGTCTGTGGTGGAGCCCAATCGGTAGCTCACAATACACAAAACATTGGAGGATACAGGATCAGTTTATAGGTGATCTTCGAAATGTTGCAAGCTCAACAGGCGGCGATAGCTCAATTACAGAAATGTTGCAAGCTCAACAAGGAAGTCACCCGCAGAGATAAACCAGTTCTATAGAGGTAAAATGAAAACTATTTGGGGACTAACCCCGAGATAATAAAGATGCTCGAGGACCTGACCAAATCAGGGGAGTCATCCTAGGATGACCAAAATTCAAAGACTAGGCGTCACGTAATAGAAACAAGTGCGATTCCTATAAGGCAACAATTAGCACAAAGGGCCTATGTTTACCTCCAGACATAGATTCATATGTACGCAGAGTAATTGTTAAACAACAGCGATAGGCAATAGTAGAATGGACATGCGAAATTCTCTTCTAAGACGAACAATTGCATATGGAATTAATTAAGCCAAAGGTATGGTCTCTGTATGATGTTTGGACAATCAATTATAATTAATCAAGCTCAGAATTCATACGCGGGTAATCGACAAATGGGGTTCCTTGTTTAAGTCATATAGGCAAGAATTCTAAACGACATTTTTGGATTGTTTTTTTTGATAGATCAGCAGTTAAGTGATGCACACCCTTATATATAGACTCTATAGTCCTGATCTCTAGGCGGATAAGTGTGGAGAACACGACTGAAGGAAATATTAGCACAAGCAATTTCGAATACCTAACATATACTCCTATCGGCATGATCGCTAAGTGTCGAATTCTAATAAATTATTTCTAAGAGGAGGAGCAAATATTCAAACAAGTTAACTTGAAGTTTGTCCTATAGGCATGTCTGTTAAACATGTTATACATCACATTGGCAATACTGGATCAACAGTTACTTAGGGTCCCAGATCATGAATTACAAGCAAATATACAAAGTTAAGGGACCAATAGCCATGCTGTCGATTGGCAGGTAGTGCATAGAATTAATACACGGCAAACAAGTAGCAGGTAAGATCATTTGGACATTATGGGCATGTTTTCTACCCGTTGGTACGTATATTAAAATACCCCAGCCTCTTTTAACTAATTTTCCACATTATTTGTTTTTTTTTTACAGATTGTCACAGGCCAAAATATAATAACTACAAACCCAACTATAAATGCATAGTAACCCAACAACACATCTGGGCCTTCAAGTAGACTTAAGACTTCACGCGGAGGTTGACCCAAATCTCCAGCTGGTGAAGATATTTCAAACCCCAATACCAGAACCTGACCCAGCAGTTCAGGCCCTAATAAAAGAAATAATTCACTTATCCACCCATTATCAATTAGAAACAACAAGAGCATGAAGACACGAATGACAACCCATGTAACCAAATCAATCAGATAACTTCAAATTCTTGGTTGGAGCATACACACATCTTGTTTTTAACACTACAACTAGCAAGATCAGGAGTTTCTAAGTAAACATTCGAAGGAAATAGATAGCAAACACATTTGAGAGCCATATGAAGACTCGTGCAGACACATATGAACACATATGATAGCTTCATAGGTTTATCAAAAAGGTTCAAAGTGACAATATCATAGGTATGGGTACCATAGAATAGTCATGACATAATCACACATAGTAGCAAACAGGGGTTCCAGGCAAACAAAGCTATGATCCGATTCTAAAATGATAACCAAATAGAAGTTCCTGCTAAACAACCAATTATGGGGGGATGATAGTTCATGTAGGCAAGACTTAATAGGAAATCCCGATGAAACATAATCAATAGCTTATTTAGAAATACACACATTAAAGACCTAACAGTGAAACCTATTATAACACGTGATCAAAGACTAATTATGAAAATATAGCAATTCTGGTGGGGAAGACCTAGCATGATAGTTCTAAAGAAAGACATGATCCAAAACTAACTCCGAGAAAATGCCTAAATAAAAGCCTTTACAATAGAGATTTTGTCATGAAAAAGAACTGAAGTAAGAAAATGGTCAGGAGATAATTTAGAGAAACAAGTAGATAGTGATTCAAACATAAGGAATCTGGCATGAAATTTTATAGTAAGCATGTTCAGGAAAATAACTCTAAGAAGATTTTAGTCTTCCCAGGAAGGTTTCAACACAGAAATTTAAAGCATGGCATAACCATGAAATCATAACAGGGAAGATATACAAAGTCGGGATTAATAAGCACAACAAATCAAGTAGCAGACAAATACCCAACTATGAGAAGGTCATAATTAATTCAAGTCAATTGCACATGGTGAGACTAAACTTCACGTATTGAGGCTTGTTTTAATATCTTAGACTTAGACAGATTTGAGACTAGTGAGTAAGGAAACTGCAGAAACATCAGTTGAACCATGAAATTACAATGAAACATGTAACAACAGTACAACACTAAAAATTCAGAAATAGTGGAGAAAATGAGTCGTGCTTTATTCATGAAGGTTCAAACAATATTGGCACACATAATCACATAGACATGATCATATAGAAATGAAGTAGTTCAAATTTCCCTTGGGATTGAATTTGGCTAGGGGGTGCCCTCGTAAAAACTAAAACCTCGATATGCCGAAAATAGTAGAGGTGCGACAGTGCTTTGGTAGTGAGTGGAAACTTACTTTCTGTCTGGTTAGTAGGAATTTCTTGCCTGCTAAGGGATTAGTCCAAGTTAGACCGAGAAGTAAGAGTTTGTAATTGAAGTCGGGGGG